>VMDR010004880.1:0-56265 GCA_007922815.1 Macrotus californicus
TCACACTGACTTTAAAAAGATAATTTTTGTCATTTTTTGTGAATTTATTAAATTATTAAATCTTTATTTAAACCCAAGACAACCCTGAAATTAAAAAGTGAGAACACGGAAGTATATTAGAGTAGTGCCCATAGGGAGAAAGAAGCATTATGATTTTATAAAATTGTACCTGTCTTAAATTTGAAAGAGTTTGCCTACTACAATTAACTTGAATGAAATCTTTAAAAGACAGCACATTTCACATTATGGAAAAATACTAGACCTATAAGATAATCACAAAATGCTAACTACTTTTCTACTCTCAGGAAACATGCAGTTTCAACAAAATGGCAAATTTCAAAATCAGGATGTGCATTGTGCCAGAACTTTCACACAAAGGGATGAGTCATTCTGTACCTCACCGATGTGCTGTTACTTAAAGCAATGTGCCACTTTTCTTACAAGGCAAATAAAAAGAAGGCAAAACAAAAACTTCCAGATAGAAACCTTGGAGAATCCAGAGTAGCTTCCACTAATACAGTTGAATGGCAATATACATAAATGCTAATATAGCCACTATAAAAGCCCAATCTCTTGAAATACTATCAGATCTTTTCCCTGGTTCTGTATCTCTCTAAGAGTGTTCTACATCTTGTTTCAGTCTGTTTTTACAAGGAATAATTATGTGACATGGTGTGTATGTCTTGGCAACTTTTACATTAGGAAAAATATAAACAAACTATACACATCTGCTTTTTATACTTATTAATAAGCACATTCAATATATGCAAACTGTTATGGAATATGGTGGCCAAATACACTCTGCCTAGCAACTCAAATTTTCTCAGTATTTCTAGTGTAAAAACAGTTAAATGCTTTATCTCTAGAAATTAAGTCGAATATGAGCTAAGATCTTCTGTTATGTCTACGTAATGCATTTAAAACTTGGCTAGTGAATAAACTTATTGCATTCAGCCAAATAACAAACACCACTTGAAACAAATAACCATATTTCCTTTGATACTTTTTTTTGGTTAAGTTTCCAATCATGTAACTCAAAGAAAACAAGCTTTTCAGAAATATGTAACTCATGTGAAAACAATACGACCCTATGACATTTTATTGTAAAATAAGTCATGCCAGTAAAAAAGATCCTTTGAGAAAACCTCTATTCCCACTGCCCACAGCGACTGGCCCCAGGAACCTCGCTGTGAAAGGCCTGGCTGGCCCCACAATTGCTAACCAGCTTAATTAGCTGCGTTTTCCAGCACTTGTTAGCAGCACGCATCTGCAGCAGCTTCCACTCTATTCAGGGAGAAGAAAAAGCCTTTTCTGAACCCAGTGTTGATACAGAGCTGTCCACAGACAGAAACCTGCTCACTGAGAAACATCTATACACTTTCCCATGGGAAGAAAGGCAAGGACGACAAAAGACCTCAGCAGCATCCTACTTGAAGACAGCCTGGAAAGAGTCAGGGTGCTACCATCCCAGAAATTTGTTGTGTTTTATATAGTAAATGCTTAAACTTCTCATTTGTTTTAAAGATATCAAAGATTAATCACTCATGCAAGAAATTAGAATAATTAGCTCTAGGTGTCAGGCATTTCAGAACACACAGAAAAGTAACAAAAATACAAATAAGTAAATCCTTTCTTTTCCATTTCAGTTACTGACTAAATTTTGATATATGAGGAAGTAACGCAAGGAAATACAACCCTTGGACAAAATGGCTTTGGCAATGAGAATACAGACTGCAAGGATTTCAAAAACAAAGAAATGTAAATTGGGTAAAAACTTTTTAGATCCCACTTCTGCTCTAAGCATTATGGTAAAGTAGATGCTGAGAGACCCTTGTGCTATCAAACAACTAGATGCATGGTCAACACATGCCTGTTTGAAATGCTGGACATGGAAGAAGTAGAGAGGTTCCCAAGGATGTCCTCTCCACACCATGCCACACCCCTTTTCCCATCACTGCAAAGCAAGCTGGGGCCTCAGCTGGGAGTGGTGAAGGTGGGCAGAAAGGCAGAGGCAGGTCTGTCCCGAGGGTGGATGCCTACAATAGCTTTGATCAAGACCCTGAGCACTGGGCTGGTGGCTCAATAGGTGAGCTAAGCCTAAGACCAGTGTGTTAAACCCAGATCCTTGAGTGAGGCAGAAGTGCCCAGGTCAGTGGCAGAAGCAGAAGAAGCATATTCTCTCTGGAGGAATGCATTCCTGGTTTAGAAACACAGGACTCCCAAAGACAAAAGCAAGCAGTAAGTTTCACCAATGACCTCCAAGGACATAAGAAGGCACGCCACCACAAGTCAGAGTCCCCTCAGGACTTAGAGATAGTGGGATGGGCAGATTCCGAACAGAGAAGAACTCTGGATGAAATGCTTAGAGAAACAGAGATTCACTAAGAGGAGCAAGTAATGAGACTGCCAGGAATAACACTGCAGATTTTCAGAAACTTCTAAAAATAAAACTGTGACTATTTAAATAGAAAACACAATAGAGAGGTTAAAAACCAGTATGAACATAGCAGAATCAAGAAACTGAACAAAGAAAATAAAAGACATTCCTTACAGAGGAATGACTGACAGTAAACTTCTTAACAGCAATTATGGAAGTCAGTAGACAAAGGAATACTATCTTTGAACAGATTGGAGAAAATTACTTTCTGCCTGGTTATCAGCAAGACCATGTCTTGACCTCATCTTCTTCCTGGCCACACAGGAAGATGACTCCATTTCTTACCTCCTTGCATCAGGGGAGACCATAGAACCAGCCCTAGGCACTGGGACACGAGCAGAAGTGATGGTGCCACTTTTAAGCCAGGCCTCTGGAATGTGCCATGTGTTTCCACATGCTTCCTCTCTTGGGAATAAGGGAACCACTAGATGAAGGGTTCAAAACACTGAACTGGGTTGCCAGGAACATTCACACTGAAATGAGAAACCAACTCCCATTCTATTGAGCTACTGAGACAGGAGGGTTGTTACAGCAAGTGGCCTCTTCTGACTAATTCAGTACGGAAGAAGGGGCGAAAAACACATCAACAGATAAGTAACAAAAACAATTTATCACACACATACTTTCGCTAAAAAGAAATCCCTAAAATACATGTTTTGGGAAAAAGAGAAAATGATCAAGTGAGCACAGTCTGAGATGTGGGAAAGAATGGTAGTGGAGAAATCGGTAAGCGTGTATATAAATTTAAAGGAGGTCCATCTCCAGGAAACATGTATGAAACGTGAATTTGATAATATATAATTTATATTTTATAAAGTGTAAAACATAGTAATTAGAAGTAGTAATAGTAGTATAATTATGCCCAATTTGTGGGATTAAAAAAGATGATGGCACTAAAACACTGAGGACGATAGCATGTGGGTGGAGGGGGGATGACTAAAGTGAGGGCATACTAAAGGCCTTGACTCATTTTGAAAAGGGGTGAACATAATGTTTAACTTTAGAATGTGTGAAGACAAATACAATAACATTTTAAGAGTATTCACAAAAAAAAAGTAGAAATAGAGTATAGAACAAGAATAATAATGATACAAGCAACCAAAATATCATGAAACGACCAGTTCAAATAGAATTTTTAAAGAAGACAGCAGAAACAAATTCAGATCTCTACAAATGGATTCATTCAGCTTGTCGTTAGATGGCCTCAGTGAGAAGTAAGAAACATACCAAAAACATAAAGACACGGACGACTGAGAAACTGCGCAGTCTTCCCTCGGAAGATGATGCAGGGTCGAGCCCCTGGCACCTGGAGAAGACACTCACCTCCTCCTTGGAGGTTTCGGAGTCCAGCTCCAGGGTGAGATACAGGATGACATGCGGCGTGTGGAGCACATGCTGCTCCGTGCCTTCGGCCTCTTCTCCCCAGAGAAGCTTGACTAAATCCGCTTCTGTGCTCGGCTGTGCCTTTTTCTGTGTTGGCTGCGCTGTTTCCTTTTTCACAGCATATGCATTTTCAAACGTCAGTTTCACCTTTAAACATTAAAACAACGAGTTGATGTTTCACCGAAGGGAAATCAGCTGCAGTTTTTGCAAAGGTGGCTGTGTACACGCACACACTGTCAGGCACACACAGCACGCAGCGATGCCATCCTGCAGCGTGGGCTCCTGGGGGGCGGGGGCCATGCACTCTGTTCATGGTTGTATCTTGGCTCTGGCCCAGTGTCCCGCACACATTATCCCACAAACAAGAGATGCTCCAGAAAAACAAAAAGCAGTGTGATCTGACTGTGAGAAAGACTGGCGCCACCTTGTAGGCACTGACAGCACCGACCATCTGGGGAGTGTCAAAGGAGGTTCAGGATTAGAAGTGACCTCGCACAACCAGAGCTGGCGCTCCTTTCAAGGGAGGTGAGGCTTAAGTATTGTTCTCTTAGACATCCTTTAAAATATGGGCTGAGGACAGTAGGAAACAATCAGCGTGCTGGGTCTTGGCCCCCGGCTCTAAGAAAGACTATCTATCAGTTTTACCAGGACAGTTTTCATTTCAAGGCCTGATGTCAAACCAGATGACTGGTGCACGTCCAGGAGGTGGCCCTTTTCCAGTTGTTGAAAGGTAGCTCCACTCCTCAATTACCTTCCTTGGAAAAAGGAGATTTGTCTCTAGATTGGCCAAAGACAGATCGCTCCTTTCCAAGCACCAGTGTGTACCTTGACTAAAAGAAGTTTTCACTAGAAGCCTGAGTATAAAATTAGTATATTTTCCAAATATTAAGCAAACTAAAAAAATAAATAAAAAATACAGATTCTACAGGGGAACAATCAAGATTTATGTGATAGAAACTAACATATGGTTAAGGTGAGCAAGAGCTGAAGAGACACTCTTTTAGAAATAATTTCAGGATGTGAAAACAGTGTTTGGTATGCAGTTTTGACCAAAACAAGCAACATGTAAGCATTCCATGGGCTGAAAGACTATTCTCTGAGGGTGGCATCTGTTGTGGTCGGTGATGCTCAATATATGTGTGCATGAATATAAATATAAACGTAAGCACGAATACGTAAAATCCTTGAGCAGGCTCTGATGAAGTAAATGGCCTGGTGGTCAGGGGGCTTCTTTTATCTGTGAATGATTTAGGAGTGTCCAAAAGAAAAAAAACGGGAGCCTTTGCGGGTGTTCCTTGGAAATGTAAGATATCTAGAACTTTGGGAAATCCTGAGGGCAGACTTTGTGACAGTTCAGACAGGACAGACAGGAGCTCTGAAGATGGTTCTCGGGCACTGGGCTGGGAGGAGAGCTGGAGGGGGAAAACTGGCAGTAGGGAGCACGAGAGGAGCGGCACCCTAAGGAAGCAGGTGTCAGTCACAGAGAGGGCTGGGTCTGCTGTGCGGCTGGGAGAACCGTGCACAGCGCTGGGAAGCAGGAGAAGGTGGTCCTCAGAGAGAGCAACAGCGTGCCCCAGAACAGGAAAGGAGCCTTTCCAGCTGAGGTTCCGCAGAGAGGTCTGAAGACAGGGCGTGATTCCCCAGCAATGGCAAAAGGAAATGACTAGTAGACCTAAAATAACACTTCGTCAAGTTCACTGTGGGCAACAGCAGCAACCTAAAATTGAAGACCAGCTTGCTGTGCTTCATGAAGAACAGAGACTGGAAAACCAGCGCTAATGTCATACTTGGCAAACAACAGCGCTGCTGCTTCTCTGTGGCACGAGGACCTTCCCCCTGCCGTGACAGCTCAAACCAGTACACATACCACGGGACCAGCCACTAACATTCTTTAGGAAACTATTTTAGCCACCCTTCTTCTGATTTACGCCAAGTTGGCTCTATAACTCCAAGATAATTACACTTAGCAAGACATTCTGGAAAACCTTACATGCTAAGTGCTATAAATGTTGGGCGACCTGGTTGCCTTGATAAAATAATAAAGGGTGAGACAGATAACCAAATTAGGAGTTAAGTGTTATTTTTGAAAAGGGAGTTGATACATGTAAACGTTAGGATATTATGTGTTTTACAGGAAAAAAAACTTTTAAAACATCTAATATAAGATAGTTTATATGAAGCTTCTTATAAAAAGAGTTTCCTGTTGTTCTTCCATGGAGATGAACCTGTGACCAGTTTCACAGTCCCTCACCCCGTCTCCCTCAAAATGGTTTCGGATTTGCATAGTCTGCCCATTCTTTCTCTCTTCCTCTCCCAGCTCAGGAGACGTTCCTTTTCTCAGGTCAGAAGACATGTTCTCTGTAACTCATCACTTCCAAAGTCTTGTTTTAGTGTTCCTTCTTTCTATGTCTGTCTGCGACCCACCCCATTTAACAAGCACCTTCCCACTCCTTGATCCTCTGCCCTTCTGGGCAGTCTTACTGAACTACTTGAGATGCAGCCTGGAAGGCACCCTGGACTCCTCTCTGTCCTGCAGGAAGAGCTAGCCTCTTCGCTTCCCATCTGTCTGAAATGGAATCTCCTCCTCTTGCATATCCTCGGCCAACCCCTCCCCTCATTCTTCATCGACTCTTCTAGACTGCTCCAAAGCTGACCACCTGGTTGCCCAGCCTCCCGTCCCACCCAGAGTGATACATTACTAAAATGTGAATCTGCTAAACTTGTAATTTTATATATCCAAAGATAGCTAAATTGAGAAAGAGAGGGAGGGAGAGAGCAAGGGAGAGAGAGAGACAGACACACAGACAGAGAGAAGGAGAGGGAGATTGATTTAACAGAAGGCAGTGAGTACAGGGAAATCTTATTTCTTAGAAAAAAAGGAATTTCATCATGGGTCCTACTATGTCAGAATCTCAGATCAGGTGCAGATCAGATTCTGATTTGTCAGGGATTCTGTTCATCCCAAACCGCATCACCCTCTCACCACCTGATGGAGTCTCACCTGCCTGAAGCATATGTCCCCCTTACCCCTCGAAAGGGAGAAAGCAAATTCCTGAGATCAACAAGAGCAGAATCTTCTTCAATAGGAGGTACAGCACTTTCAAAATACATCGAATGACCTGAAAATGCCACCTCTGATACAAAAATGTCAATGTCTGGAGTATCAAAATCACTTAATATGAAATGAGATTTATTTTTACCTACAAGGAATGAAATAAATAGCTCATTAAATAAATGATAGCTAATTAAATAAATAAATAGCTAATTCATTAAATAGCTAAACAAAAGCTCAGGAGTAAGGCTAAACTAGATAACAGAAAAATCAAGAGAAGAGCATGGTTTTTAAAATAAATAAAGCCACAGGAAAAAATTTGATAGCAATAATGATTTCAACAAGTCAGAGGACAGACAGTCCCACGGCTGTTTAAAACAGCTTTTCCAGGAACCAGATCTTCATCAGCACTAACGGGAGTTGTAACGGCAAGTGGTCGTTGTGTTTACCGCTGTTCTTGTTCCTGCTTTACTTAGGGTGAGTTTTATTTGTAGATCCTAGTCTCTCACTCTTCTCTTAAAAAATATTTATGTATTTATTTTTCAGAGAGAGGGGAAAGGAGCAAGAAAGAGAAGGAGAGAAACCTCAACGAGAGAGGGAGAAACATTGATCAGTTGCCTCCCATATGCACCCCAAACCAGGGACTGAACCCACAACCCAGGCATGTGCCCTGGCTGGGAATGAAACCAGTGACCTCTAGCTCAGCAGGACAATGCCCAACCCACTGAGTCACACCAGTCAGGGCATGCTGTTCTCTTTTAAGAACACTCTCCAAAAGCTAAAAATGTTAACAAGATCTAAAATGTTCTAAATACCCAAGTACATAAGCAGAACTCACCCATTAAGCATGATAATTTCCAGAATCTTAAAAAGAGAAAATAGCACAAGATGCACTTAATTTATGTAATTCATCAAAGAGCATCCATACCTGCATAGGTCCAGGAATGCAAGACAGAACTCTCTCTATGTTCTCGGAAGTCACATCAACATCGTTCACAGCAACAAGGACATCACCTGAAAAAAGAACAAGAGAGGATAGCTGTGTGAATATCCCCAAACCACAAAGATCTAAAATTGGAACATTACAAAGCATCTATCCGACCTCTTCGAAGTACAGTGGAAAATACGGTACAGACATTCAGGGGCTTGTCCAGGGCTGTAAAGCTCGTACGTGGCAGAGCAAATGTCCTGCTCCACTCTTTCCGAAACTGTAATACAGCCTAACCTTGCACCATGGCTCAATACAACCTATGAATATTTAAAGACATGAGTATTCTCATTTTTGAGACAATTGGAAGAACTTTGTAAGCCCAAATGACAAATGGAAAATCTGTAGCATAAACCAAGTATCTGCACATAACAAAATTGAATCTAACCACTTACACCCACGGTAAGAAAATTCAGCTGCAATTTGGATTAAATCCTTGTGGTACACCATATCTCGATATGCTGCCGAGGTATTCACTGTTATCGATCTGTGTCTACACACAGGTCTGTGTGTCAAAGGCCCCACCATATCAAAATCCACAGCATGTTTTGGTAAAAATCTCCTTTGAAATGGTTTTTCTTTAAATTTGTATGTTTATAAATTTGGGGGCTTTGATATAAAAAAGATCAGTCTTAAAATGGAAATTTACGTTCACATCATGATTAAAAGTAATATCCAAACACCAGTAAGCTATAGTAATAGACATATATATAAAACAAGGTTATTTCTCATCATAAATGTATCACTAGGAATCTGATCAAATAATTCATACTTATTCACTCATTAATTCATCCAACAAATATTCATTGAGCACCTACTGTGTGCCAGGCACTGCAGATAGAGAATTGAATTACACAGACATAAATCTCTTCATGGAGCTTAATATTCTCTGGGGAAGACGGATAACATGTATTCAGATAAAATAGTGTTGATAGGCAATTCTCCATTGCTCTCTCATGGTTTGTACATGTTGCAACCCACGGCACTGAAAGTCTTTGTTGTGGTTTATCTTTTAAGGATGCTTGCACAAGGAGGACCCCCCCCCCAAAAAAAATGGAATTATCTTCTGGAGGGCAGGCTCTTTGTAATACAGGCTTCGTCCGCTAGGTGAGTGTTCTGGGAACCCATCTGTATCAGTGCACCTGCTGGCATTGTTGTGAGAGGCTGCCTTCAGCTTCAGTGCATTTTTTTGGAGACTCTTTCAATGCATTTGCCCATTTCATGATGGGCGATTTACGAGTGCATCTGCCCACACTGTGCTGTGTTCAGCAGTTTCTGACCCAAAACAGCATAACTCCCATGCCCCCAACTCCCTATTCACCTGATCTCACCCCAAGCCACTTCTTTTGTTGCCCTGGATGAAAAAAGTCCTCAACGTGAAATGTCCTGCCAGTGTGGGAGGGGTGAGACCAAAAAAGGCAGAAGCATTAAAAAGCATTAAAATGGACAAGTTCAAAAACTGTTCTGAGCAGTGGAAAAAGGTCTCGATAGGTGTATTGTATCAAATGGAGAGAACTTTGAAGGTGACTGAAGTTTAAACATGTAAGAATAAATGCACAATTTTATATAAATAAATTCTGTGTTTGGGAGGTCCTCTCTTATATACTGAACAGTCTTGGGTGACAAAGCAGTGTCTCCCTCCAGAGCAAAGGTCAAGATTGTTCAATGTACAGTACAAGGATAGTGTTCCCTCAATATCTTATTATCAGTATTTTTTCTTTACAGAAGATTCATGTTCCTTAAGGTCGAAGTACCTCTCCCTTTAATGCAACTCACGACAGGTATGTGCGTAGGTGTCACCTGGCTCTCTTCACGTCGCCCTGGGAGTGAGGGTTGGGGAACAGGTGAAAGTGCTGTCCCTTTAGCTCTGCCATTCCTCCCTCCCTGCCTGCCTCCCACGCTCTTCCTGACAGTCTAGAGTGGGGGGAAGGGTGGGGTGCAGCGAGTGGGCAGACCTTGCAGGTCACCACCATGACAGCCCTCCGACAGCCTGCACTAGGGTTCAGGCCGCTCGGCTGACAGTTCTGCAGGTGCAGGCACCACGGCACCATGACTGCCCACCCCTGCAGCCCTCCGAGCAGCCTGGCAACTTTTCTTAAAAGTAAGAACTTGCAAACTGAAGTAAGCTCCCAACTTCAGTTCAATCTGGTGGTGGGAGGAAGCAACATATCCCCCATTTTTTTAAAATAGGAGATTAAACAAGTGTACTATATCAAACGATCTGTAGCTGTAGATTTTTTAAAAAAAGAAATAATGAAGATATTGAAGCACTGATACAAGACAATGCCACTTCTAGACCATTCTACCCACGGGTTCTGTTGTCCGTAAGATGATCAGAACACCCACACAGTGTCACCATGTAAAACTTCTCCTTTAAACCAAAACTCCGCTGGACAATGTTCCAAATGACGCTTCTGCAAACCCTGACGAACACAGTTCCGCAGCTCAGTGTCGCCTGAAAGCATCACGTCTCCTCAACCTCTGGAAGTAGGAGACACGTATCATCATAAAAGACCTGAAAATACATTTCAGAGTAAGTGTAGTGAAATACTTTTAAATGGGAAATTTTATCTCTGTAGAAGCAGTGTCACATCTGCTTCTCCTTCTCCCCAGAGATTTGCCTCCTCGAGTGTCCTGAGCCTGTCACAAGGTGACTTAGAGAAGGCAGGCATCCTGGGCGTTAGGTCCCGGCAGCTGCGCTCACTGCACTAGGGGAAAGTTCTTTCTCCACAAGTGTAGGGGACTCACCAGCATGCACTGTCCCATTTCAAAGGCTAAAAGGAACAGAGCTGCATGAATTCATTTCAATTGCTAAATATGAAATGGTCGAGGGATTACTGGGTAGAAAAAAGAAGAAACATTTATCAAGAGATACAGTTGAGAATCAAATAGAGCATAAAGAGGTGAGATTAGTTTATCACAGTGCTTAAATCCAAAGCTAATTGTTTGAGAAAACCTATCAATTCCTCAACATCTGGCAAACAGCAAATGTGTACTGAAGGGTTACTACATGGGCTATGAAAATA
This sequence comes from Macrotus californicus, assembly GCA_007922815.1. Classification (NCBI taxonomy): domain Eukaryota; kingdom Metazoa; phylum Chordata; class Mammalia; order Chiroptera; family Phyllostomidae; genus Macrotus; species Macrotus californicus. Next base: position 10,887 of record VMDR010004880.1, read on the forward strand.
TGCAAAAGTTTGTTTACTGCTCTATTTGTGTCCTGCTCTATTTGTGACATGAAACAAGTATACAGTTTAAGAAATTACTTTTGAAACAAATGACACATAAATGGGGGGAAAAGAAAGAATAGATCTTACCAAAACAAACAAACAGAAACCACAAAAAAACAGCAGCCCACTGTGGCAGGCAGAGTAAGTGTCCTCCAAAGATACCCACATTGCAACCTGTGAACACGCTACCTTATGGTGGCAACAGAGATGCTGCAGGTGCACTTAGGTTAAGGGCCTTGAGGTGGGGAGGAGACCCACGTGAGCCCAAGTGAGGGTCTTTATAGGAGGGAGACGGGGGGTCCGAGTCAGAAAAGAGAAACTTGAGGTGCTAAGCCCCTGGCTTTGAAGACGCAGGAAGAAAACTACAAGACGAGGAATACATGTGGCCTCCGGAAGCTGGCCAAGGGAAGGGATTCCCCGTGGAATCTCTGTAAGGAATACAGCCCTGTGGGCACTTTTTTTGTGCAGGAAGAAACATTTTAGACTTCCGACTTCCAGAACTGCACGATGATGAACCAGTGGTGCCTTTTTGAACCACTAAGTTTGTGGTGATTTGTCACAGCAGCAATAAAAACAAATACACCCCCCTAGACACACAAAGCAATGTTTGGCTAAGCACTAACTGACAGTGAGGGACCACGAATGTTTAAAGAACAGAGATGGATACACAAGGTGCATTTGGTGGTCATGGGGAAAACATACATCAGTCTGGCGAGGAGGGGGACTTCTGCACAGGGCTAGGAAATCGGCATGGGGCAGTGGGGCGGGATCAGACTGTGACTTTATACTGATCCTTGAAACTAAGCCCAATTTAACGTCGGGAGAGGGGTGGAGAATCTGGGTTTTGAAACGTAGTTACCACACTGACATTTTATACATTTAAGTTAATGTATTTACGCTTAATGCATTTACTGACAAATGCTTAAATTTTAAGATAATGATTTTTATTATATTTTTTGAGTTGGAATATCAATCCCTCGTCTATAATATGCAAGTACTAAAGCAGAGAAAATGAAGGGCTCTCCCAATCTACCATCCTAGAAGTTCCTGAATAATGGTAGCTCACGTATTATAACTATCATTCAGAACATGCGACTCAAGAAAATACCCCATTCCCTGGTGATGCTGCACAAGTTAATGCAGTTTTTATTTCTCATTGAAATAGAAAAAGTACTGCAGAAATGCTGGCAAAATCATCAGTGACCCTAACACTATTGCCATGATTATTTTTGCAAGTTATTTTTAGTCTTTACCTGTGTTCACACAAATGAGGTATATCAAAGATGTTTATCCTTTTAAACCTCTCAATAAATAAAAACTTTTGTACTGGCACACAGTTTTCATAATTATAATTTTAACAGTAGAGTAACATATAGATTTATTAAATTATAATTTAAACAACAATACCCTTGTTTGACACTTTCACGCCTTGTATTATCACTAAAAAATGGTTCAACGAACATTTCCAGCACAGCTTTCCCTCCTTTCATATCTGGGGTCAGCAAACTTTCTCTATAAAGGGTAAGATAAGTAAGTAGTTCAGGCTCTGCAGGCCTATGGTCTTTGTCACAACTACCAAAATCTGCGGATGCTCAGGTCCCTGATCTAAATGGTGCGGTGTGTGCATAACCTGGACACCTCACCCCGCATACTTTGAACCATCTCTAGATTACTCGTAATGCCTAGTGCAGTGTGAATGCTCTGTAAGTAGTTGTTCTACTGTAGAATTTAGGGAATGATGACAAGAAAAAGTCTGCACACGTTCAGTACAGATACAACCATTAGAGGCCCAACTACACAGTACGCATCAGCAATAAAGTAACAATCGTTGGAATGTCTCCCAGTAGAGACTGGTTGAATCCGCAGATGTGGGACCCATGGGTATGAGGGGCTGAGTGTAGAGAGAGGATGCATTAGCTGGGAATTCCCACCACGTGGGATCCTGAAATTACAGGGTCAGCAGCAACCAGGCAGGACTTCATAAGATGGAATTCCGGCCCCCTTAGACAGAACTAAAAGAAACAACTGTAGAGATATTTTAGCCCAATCTTATCATATTCCAAAACAGAAAGCTGAGGATCTGAAAGAATGTAAATTCCTGCATAACGAATCACTCCCCAAAAACTCAGTAGCTGAAGACAACGATTTTTAACTCTGTGTGGTGATGGGTGTGAACTAGACTTAGTGTGGTCGTCACTTCACAATATGTACAAGCATCGAAGCATTATGTTGTACAAGTGAAACTGATATCATGTTAGACGTCACTGTATCTCAATAACAAAACAAAATGAACTGGCACCATTTGTCATCTCTCCCAGTTCTGGGGTCAACTGGGCTCCGTTGAGGTTCTCACTTGGGCCTCCTCATGTCGTGGCAGCTGGACAGTGGTTGGGGCTGGAGTACCAGGAAGGCTTCTTCACTCACGTCTGGCGGCTGATGTTACAGTGGCTGGGGCCACTGGACAGGACTTTGCTGATGGCCTTTCCATGTGGCATGGCCTCCCTCACAGAAGGGCAGCCAGGTTCCAAGAAGACCAGGCAGAAGCTGCATCACCTTTGCCTTTATGATCCCACTTCCGAAGTCACCCAGCAGCACCTAAGCTGTAGTCGCAGGCCCACCCAGATTCAGGGGGCTGGGCGGGGAGAGACATGCAGGCTATGACTCTCCAGGGGACGAGTATCAGCGTGACGCTGTAAGAGGAGAGCGTGGGGATCTTGTTGCAACCCTCTGTAACACACATTTTGCCCAGCTGCCCTTCCCACAGGAGTCGTCCCTGCAAACCCCTGTCACAGCACCTACCCCACTGTGTGAAACTGCCCATCGATTTCCCACCCAGCTCTTCCACTCCAGAATGAGCTCAATGAGAGGAGTGTGTGGGTCTCTGCCCTTTGTATTCCTGGCACTTAGCAGACGCTCAGAAAATCACTTGTTGAATCAGTGAACAGAGAAGTCAAGTTTAGACTTAATTTAAAAATAGTTTTAAATATTTCCAAAGCATCAACAAAAGTTCCTTTGTCTAAATCTCTTAGGCTGGGTCAACTTAAGACTGTTAGCTTTTAGCATTGCTAATACCTTTAAGTTTTACTAATAACATATTCTCACATTTGTCTAATTTATCTTTAAGTAATTAAGTTACTACTAACTCGAACTCCAAATGCTCACCTTAGTATATATTCAGGATAACTTATGAATTTATTTCTTTCCCCTCAAAATTGGTGGGACATTTTATGGCAAGCACCCTAAAAAGGAAATTTCTGTACAACACCACAGTTGCTAAATATGCCAAATGCAACAGTTAAAACCACTCCAAGATCTTAGTGCACTCAAGTGCAAACATACAATTTTCAAGTATTTTTTTTCATAAATTATATATTTTTGTATCATGTCATTGGATACAGGTCATTCACCCCTAAATTATCACTGTACAGTCAGCTTATTTTCTTTTACTTGTCAGCAAATATAACCAAGAGGACATAAAATTATCTAATTTAAAACTCAAAAATCAGTTAAGCTCTCCCTTGGCCTAAGCAAGGCATGCACACATATTCGAGGCACTAAAGTACTTAGTTTCTTTCCGGAACACCGTGCTGGCAGCACGCCGCCCTTAACAATGTCAGTCCTGCCCCAAGTATCACCGAGCAGTCCTGAGTCTGTTCAGACGCAGGCTACAACTCTGCTTTGATCACGTTCCTCACCAGGCATCATTAACCACGTACCGCAGCAAACAAGGACTGACGGTCAGCAAAGGCACTTACCGATCAACACCTGACCGCTCTTCATGGCCGACCCTCCCGGCAGCAGGCCATGGACCACCAGCCTCTCCCCGCCGGCCTGCTTTCCAGTTCGTCTCCAGCTCCACTTAGTCTGATGGATGATCCCAACCAGCACTTCCAAAAGCTTGAGGTGCTCTTTGGCTTTGGTGACCGTTAGCTTTTTGGGGTTTACATAGACGTTCACATCCTTGTACCTCTGTTGGACAATGACCCCTGATTTCTGGTGGGACTGATGCTTTAGAATGGAGACTGGCCCGCTGTCTTTGCTGTTTTTCTTATTGTAGCGCTTGGGTAAAAGTCTTTTACTTTTTAAAATTTTGGTGAACCGCTTGAGTTTGGGTTCATACTTTTTTCCTTCTTTGTAATCTTCCTCTTCAATAATGATCTCATTTTCACTGAACCGGACGTGGTTCACCACAGGCGGCTCGGGAAGGAGGCTTTCCTCCTCACCCTCGCTCAGTTCCAGGTAAAAGAGCTCCCCGTTTTTCTGAACGCTGTCTAGCCACTCAGGCTCAAGGTCGCTGTGAAGAAAAAAAGAAAAGATAATCTGAATAGCAGCAGAACATACAAAAAACAGCTATGTCTTCCTGGCGCAGGGGTGAGGGTGGGGGCAGGGTGCAGGGAGGTGGGAGACATAAAGCTTCTTTTATTACTAGAATCTCATTATCCCTGACTTTTTGTGAGCACCCGTAGTTTATCCTGGAGGATGCTTTTTGTGGCACCTTGAAGAACAGGTTTTGGAGAAGGAATCTAAAAGGACAGAAAAGAAAACAAAAAATGAGATGGTCCGCTTCTAGAATCTCAGTTTTTGTTTTTTAAAGAAATTTAGTTCAGCCCCTGTGTGGTTGTTATTTGCATTACACAATGTCACTGGATCATGATTTACATTAGTAGTTGATTATGCAATTATATTCACAGACATAAGCCATTTGGAAACTGTACATAAAAATACACTATTTGCATAGAAATTTTTCAATGTGGCTGTCATGTTAAAATGAAAGCTAAAGACCAGTATTGATAGACTTTGTTTCATAATTTTAAAAAAAGAAACATTCCCTTCACTGTGAATAAAAATCGTTTCTGAAAACAACCAGTTTATAATCATAGTTAATAATAATCACTTCTGTAGCCTACAATTTCTGTAAAACTCCTTTTTATGGATAATTTAGTAGGAAAAGTAAACCACACATTACATAATTCATCATGTGATTAAAAAAAAACTTTTAACTGGGCAGTAGGCCATTGAAAGAAAGAAAATGGTTGCCACTAAAAATGACTGACACGGCTTTAAAAACAAAAACACTCATCTTAAGCTAACACACCTAATCGTAAACGCTACCCTGTTCAACGATTTACTTTTCAAACTGTTATTCTCTAGAGCAAAATTGGTTGCAGGGGAAAAACTACTTGTGGAGAGACTCTTTTCAGAAACATGAGCTGTAATACCCTGGCACGAAAGGGTATAATTTGTGTCCTAATCGTTCAATCAGAGAGACGACAGTTGGGTTCTCTGCAGCGTGTATTAGCAACTCTCATCCTTCTAACTTAAAGAGTCTCTTTCTAAACACTGTTAAAATCAATCCAAAAAATGCACTTTTCTATTACTCAGCGCTGAAACTAACCACTGCCTCAGTCTGTGGTTGGCAATTAACACATAATTTTCGACTGTATACGAGAGGTAAAAAGAGGGCACAACTCGCCCCAAACATCCAACCCAGTATTTCTTTGGCACTTGTTGGTTCCCAGTGTGTGGCATCGTTTTGGGCCCTTAGCACCACCTACCGCAGGTTATTAATCATACATCAGTTGTTCCAACCATCCCTGTACCTACAGAAATCAGTATCTCATAACTGCACAATGCTCTGAAAGGACAACTGTGTCCCCATCGTAACACTTTCTGATAGCAATGCACCATAATTTTAAAAGCCACGATATAAATGACATGATTACACACAATTCCTTAATGAAGATCTATATATCGATTTAAACAATGAACGAATATGTTTGTTTTATAATCCCGAATCTCACTCTTTAATCCGGTATGTTATTTGCATTACAGGCACAATATATGACCCAAAAGAAACATTCTCCCCCTATCTATTAAATGTGTTTTATTTCAATCTCTAAAATCTAAGTGTGAAACCACTTTCTGGTTATGATTTAGATCTGTGCAGGCTGCGGGGGACAGTGCTCAGGGGGTGGCACTCAATCACAAAGCAAATAAACAGAGCCAGGCACAAGAGTAATCTGAACTACAACGATGAAAACGTCAGTTCCTTCCCTCGTCTGGTGGGGAAGAGGAACTGAGCAGGAATTCATGACAATGCACATGGTAAGTACTAGAGAGGGGGCATCGAGCTTAGCCAGGGGTTGAGGGTGAGGTCAGGGGAGACTTTCTGGTAGATGAGACCCCAGACATGAGTGTTTTTTTCCTTCATTGAGTTCATCTTTATTGTATTTTTTTCCTATTACCATTTAGTCCCCTTATACTCCACCCCACCCCCCAGCCCCAGCAATCACCACACTAGTGTCCACCGGACTTGAGTTTCAAAAGAACAAGGGATCAGGGAGGGGAGCCTGGGGAGCTGAAGGGGAAGAGAACTCCAAAAAGAAGTAGCAGCAGAAGCAAAGGACTTGGGCCACAGTCTGCGTGGCCTGTGTGGGTAACTTAAGCTAGTCTGTGGTGGCCGGAGCTTTTTCAGGAGGTGGGGGAATGACGACAGGAACAGCAGCCAAGTCCTAATTTTGCAAGGCCTTTGGGCAATAGCAAAGGGTTTGGGTTTTGTAGTGGAGGTAAGAGGGCATCGATGAAGTTCAGGTTTACATGTCAGCTATCCTTGGATAGCTCTACTTTGCCAAGGGGCCAGAGAAGGATTTGAGGTGCCTGAGACTTAGGACAAGAAACCATTTAGGGGGCTTTTTTCATCACCCAAGCAGAGATGATAACAAAGGCAATGGTAGAAAAAAATGAAGAATAGGAAAAACATTTAAGAAATGCTGGAAAATCTCCCAGACTATGAGGCTGATTAGGTGAGAGGATGACCGTGAGGAAAGGGCAACTGCTTTCATGCACCTTTCACGTGCACAGAGGTACAGACTCATTCTACACGGGCAGGACGCAGTCAGCACTGGGCATCTGCCCTTCCTATATTTCATGACATCAACAGTGTAAAAACCTACATTCTTATAATCACATAAAAACACATAGTGTTCTGTCATTGTTTTTAAAAAGTAGAAATGTGTGTTTGTATCGTTATCGTTGACCAATTAACAATACAATTTAGAAATCCCTAATGGCTGCATTAATTGTCCACATCAGCGAAGCAACACATTTGGTTATTCGCCCACTGATGGGCTTTGTGTGCGGTCCCCAGCACCCCACCCCCCACCAAGGACAACAAGACGGTAACCCCCGTTACATGTTTGTGCGTGCAGAGATCTTTGCCCCAAAGACTGTACCAATTCACATGTCCAGCAACAATGAATGAGATCCATTTTCCTGACCTTTAGGTTAAAAATACTTCACTTTAAGAGGAAGAAGAAAATTTTTTAAAAGAAAAATTACAGGAAGGGAGTAGAGAGACAGGAATAAATATGGGAAATAAACCTAAGGGACTCAGAAAAAGAAGGCAACATAGAGAGAAAAGAAAATGAACCCAGAAGACACGAAGACATGGGGTCTCTGTGCAGATGCCCCCTACTCAAGGAGACGGAGCTCAATCTCTCCTCCCCTGGAGCACAGACTGGACTTAGTGACGTGCTTCCAAAGAACAGAGTGTGGAAAGTGAGAACCAGTAACCACTGCGGAGAAACCTGGCTGACATCACCTTAACCAAGGGATGCAGGTCATGAAAACAAGGCAGGACCAAGAACTGTCGCAGACCGGAAGAGACTAAGGAGACTTGATGACTAAATGCGATACAATATCCTGGACTGGGTCCTGGAACAGAGAAAGGGCATAAGCAGAGGAATGATGAAATCCAGAAAAAGTCTGGAGTTTGCTTCACAGCACAGTGCCAGTGCTAATTTCTCTGTGTTGAGTCACGTGCCACAGCTGGTGAGACGCCGTCAGCGTCAGGGCTGAAGGGTAAGCAGGGACTCTACTGTCTCGGCAGCTTTGCTGTAAATCTAATCTCACTCCAAAATGAAAGGTTTACTTTAAAAAAGGAACTAAAGTTAGCGGTTTTAATTCAGATTTTTGTAATATGTGGGTCACAATAATCAGTATTAATATAAATATTCTTTAATCTCTTTCCTGAGACACCCATGGTGCAAGCTGCAAAGTTGTCACTGTACACGTCTCCCAATGAGGTTCTTACTCTGTTTAGTCTATTTTGCTCTAATCAGAAATAACTGTGTAGTTATAGTCTGCTCCAAGTTTAATGGATATATTTTTTTTTTTCTGAATTACAAAAAACTTTGAAGTAACGAATCTTCCTAACACAAGGTTCTCAGATCGCTCATTTCCTAAGAAACATGACTAGCTTATTTACCTTTTGACTCTATCCAAATCAGGGCGCCCCAGTTGAAATCCAGTCTCCTGAGTTCCTATACGGACAACATCAACTGTGTGGCTATGAGCAAGTGACAGGTTCTCTCTGGGCTACAAGTGTATGATTTTAAGGTGTAGACAAACCAGTACTTTTGAGTCTCACACTGCCTACAACTCCCACAGCAAGACCAAATGGATTCCATATAATTCAGACTTCCTTCCAGCAGCTTCGATGGATAACCATGAATTTTCTGATGAAAATAACCATAGCAGTAGAAGATTAGGCAAAATATGTGATATTCTTAAATTTGTTCAAGTCTTCAAGAACGTGATCTATCCTCATTAAGCCTCTAGAGAAGGGGTTCCAACATTTTGACATCCTGAGCCTCACTGGAAGAAGAGTTGTCTTGGGCCATACATAAATACATTGTAACATGTAATCACACACACACACAAGTCTCATAATGTTTTAAGTAAATTTATGATTTTGTGTTGGGCCACATTCATAGCCACCCTGAACATGATGTGTCCCGTGGGCCGCAGGTTGGACACCCCTGCTCTAGAGTATATTAAGTAGCTATTAGTAATGATTTTCCTCCATGTTTTTAAAGACAATGAAAAATGTTTTACATATTTATAGATGACAGTAATTGCCAAGTAACTGTTACTCCTAAATACACATAAAAAATGTCATCCTAGAACTGACATATATGGCAGTCCATTATAGGGTGGGTTGGTTGATGTTTGGGCACCTGAACCTTTTCAGTCTTTGTCATTTCAAGCTACCACTAATTGACTTTTCCAACAAGTTCTTAATCCACAGTAGCAGTGGATAGATTCCTTTAAAACAGAAGCAGCGCTAGGCACCATGAATCAAAGTAACTTTTTCATTATTATTAAGGTTAAAAAAAATGGAAAGCAATACTTAGGTATTCTGTATTTTAAAAATTACATTATGGTAAAAGAAAACCATGAGGATGAATAAGAAAATATAGCAGAAATACTCCCAAAAGGGTTGTCCTCCACTGTGAAACTCTGGGTGGATTTTCTTTCTTTTATACATCTACTCATTTTCATAACAGGAAAAAGCTACATACTTTAAATAGGTGTCTTATGAAACATGTAGGGTGTCCTTTCGCTCTCAGTACTAATGAGGTTGAAGTCACAAACACCATGATGCTAGAAAAGCAATGACACCACACCAGGGCAGTTTTATGAACACTTTAACACAGGGATGTCAACTCATTTTCACTGGGGGCCACATCAGCCTCGGTTGCCTTCAAAGGGCCAAATGTAATTTCAACTCCTTAACTGTTAAGAAGTAGTACATTTATACAGTCCTAAAATTACGTCGGCCTTTTGAAGGCAACCGCAAGGTGGTGAAAATGAGTTTGACACCCCCTGCTCTAAAAGAAAAACCCTCATATACTATGGAACCCACCACAAAGAGGTTCACTCCTCATCAGAGAATCCTAAAAAACCTACAGTAGCAAAGAATGGCACCCTATTTCTGCTCACGATATCACACAACTCACACAACTCAGTGGCCCAAATAAATCCCACTTACTATTGAACAGCGATCTTCAACAGATGTGCTGCAAGAATTTTTAAAGCCCGCAATACCTGGCTATTTGGTCAGGGACACTGACCTCCTTTCCCTTAGATTGCCAAATAAAAAAATGACAACAGCCAACACAACAATAGCCATCCAGCATGAATGAATCAAAATTATACCTATTTTTTTATCAGACTGGCAAGAAAATTTTTTAGTGTCCTGCAGAATTTCAGCAATTAGTTTATGTGTGCTATGACATGAAAACGGTGGAAAATCGCTGCTATTGAAGGTCACTCAATCCCAAACACTCAGAACTCCGCAGTTCCCCCAACCCATGCGCACACTCCACTCTGGGGACTGAAGGGATGGATTTCATTGTCCCGCTTCCAGGACCTTACTCGTAATCGCTACTGGCGGACGAATAGGAGCCCCAGTCGCTGGCCCCATCTTCAGGATCACAGTCATCTTCTAGCGGAGAGAGGTCTCCAAGGAACCCCTCCGGGTTCTGACGGGAACCGCACAAAGTCGCAGTCGCCATCAGCCGAGATGCAGCAACCACAGCAGAGCAATTCAAATTTCACAGCCAGTGCTGGCCAGGGCCGCCATGTTTCCTCCGCTAGAGACGCGGCACAGGACACGTGATCACCAATCCTTGGCTGCAATTGGTGGCAGTTCTGGTTGCCAAGGAGACGAGGAAGCTTCCGCGGGAAGACTAGGAAGACTGAAAGGAGCCAATGAGCTCTGAAATTTCTGGGAGGGCGTGTCGGAGGAATGGAAGTAGCTAAAATTCCTTGTGCTTTCCTCTAAGCGCACTCCTCTGGAGCAGTGTACTTAGTGAAACAGGTGGAGATCCTCTGTTTTTTCCCCTTTCCGGTTTGCACTTTGTTTCTTCGCCGAAGAGCTGTCCGCACATTGGAACGCTGAGCCTGCGTTTCCTTGGAGGTCAAGGAAATTACCTTCTGCCTTTCCTCGGCTGCTGCGTCTAATCTGGGAAGGGATGCTGTTTAGCAATACTCTCCAGGTGTTAATGCAAATACACGCCATTTGCTTCTTTGGTTTTCTTATTGTTTCGCATTTGTAAACGTTTCTACAGTTCTCCCAAGGAGACACTGTAGATAGGTGCTTCAAATAGGTGACAATATTGTGAAATCAATTGTGTGTTCATCTTCTAACTCAGAATTTTATAATTTAATGAAATATTCTCATCACTAAAGTTGAGAGTGTAAACAGGTAAGTTTACCTGTCACTTGTGAAAACCTACACCAAGTATTTTTTGTAAGTACAAAATAGCATTTATTGAGAGACATTTCTCTAATGACTTGTTCTATTCACATACTGCGCTTGTCACATACTATGAAGTAAATACCCCATACTAACCAAATCCAACCAAGAATTGAACTTAAAAGTCAATAACCTCTAGACTGTAAGGAATGCAAATAAAATTTATAAAAGTGAAAAGCTGAAAGCAATCTAAATGTTCAACAGTGGGAAAATTTTAATACACTTATATACATGAATATTATGATCTTAACAGAAATGTTTTCAAGGAGGAATGCATGGGGAAAATATTCCCATTACAAGAAAATGAAGGATATACTGTAATGTTATTTTATAATATCACTGAATGGATGCTGGGGATTCTATTTAAAGTACACAGGCAGATGGTGGAGACTGAAAGGTGAATGGGCAATCTATTACATGCGGTGATAAGTATTACAGGATAAATACAGACTTCTAAAGAAATATGCAGAGGAAAACAAACTAGGGTGTGTGGGGCCACAGCACATTTCTTAAAGGAGGTCTTAACTTATCTTATTACAGGCTGTAATGTTCCAAACAAAGAAGAGTACTGGGAGATGAGTCGTCCCCTGGCCCAGAGTGACAGATGCACGGAGAACCCAAAAGAACCTGGGACATTTACAGAAACTGTCAAGCTGCAATTTAGTTTCACTGTCACTTTAAACCATGTCCATTTGAGTACCTGTGTTTTATGGCTTTATTTGCATTCATTTTTAAATGTGCCTTTTTATATTAGCATACCAGCTATTGAATTTTCTTTTGTAGTTTGTATTAATTTGTAAAATTGATTTTATCTTATATAAAACTATAAAGCACAGAGCTTATATCTTTATATAAAATTATGGTTAAAAAAATGTTTAAGTCATCCTTGGGAATCCCCAGTAGTTTTTTCCTCAAAAGAGGTCCATGCATCACTGAAACCGGAGTACCAGGGGAGTAATTCATAAAGGGATAATGGCCTAAGGAGGTGTGTGAGGTGGCGGGGGGCAGGGGGGGTTCAGGAGGGATGGCACTCAAGGTACAGACCGAGGGTATGACCTTGCTGACACCTTTTCCTTAAAACTACTTCCCAAAGGAGGGTGCAGGTGTGGATGTCCACGTGCCTGTTCCAGTGGGGATGCTGAGCCAATCTCCATGTGATGGTGTTTATTTTCTCTGTTAAACGTGAATGTGGGGCAACCTTGCCAGCTGAAAGTGATGGAGGAAGCAAGGCAGTCAGAAGTTTGAGGAGAGTGGATCCAGGAAGAGAAAGAAATATTTCCATCATCACTGAGGTATTACTTTTAAAATCAGAGAAACAGTATTATTTCAAAAATTGTAATCGCTATAGTAGTTTTGTTTCATGTTAAAACATATATGCTTATTCTCACCACAATCTCAAGTGTTAGAAATTACTTAAGATTCCCTTGTAAAATAAAAATGCTTTAAGTACTTCTTTAGTAAGTTAGACTTTCCTCACTTTAAAAGCACCTTATTGGAATTTTTTTTAAAAGGACATTTTAAGTTTAAACAAAAAAATACATTTTATTCCTATAAATAACACTTCATTCTTCTGTAAGCACCTAATAATTATATACCCTACTCATAAACCTTCGATGCCACCTCATTAGAGAATAAAGTGCAAACTGTGTAGTTTCCTTTTTTAAAAAAATTCCACTTCTACAAACAATTGAGCACCAGTTAGAGAGTTAGATGCCTTTATTTCCTGCTATACGCTAATCAGGTTAAACAGGTGTGCTCAACTTGCTTGATTAAAAGATGACCTACGGTCCTTGTTAAACATACAGATTTTAACACCTTGCCCCACTTCAAAGGGATCCGAATCTCCAGGGGTGTCCACCTGGAAACTTCTATTTTAAACAGGTGCCGTATGGTGCCTGGGTTGAGGCCGACCTGGGAACGTTGCCCTCAGCCTTTCCTCAGCTGTGCACTTCACATCACTGCCCGTTTCCCCAGGAGGCTGGGCCCCACTCCCACCTCCGGATTTTGAGTTTAGCAGACACACCTCTGCCTGCTCCAGACCCATCATCTGTATCATCTTGAGCAAAGCAGCCTCTCCAAGCCTCACTTCTCGTGTCTGTGAATGTGGGTATTGGGGTCCTGTTTCACAGGACTGCTTGGGGTCCAGTGAGTTAATGCATGTAAAATACCTAGCACAGAAAGTGTCCATGAAATTATTTTATGGACCCTTTATTCACACAGTTCTCTCACTGTGGAATCCTACTTATCCAAAACACTACATTTCCCTTCAAGATCCAATTCAAATAGTACCAAGAAGCCTTCCCAGACTCTTCCTATCTCAGTAAGAATTCCTGGTTCTACCTTCCCTCACAATGTAGACCATAAAGTTCTTTTACAACAAGTATCAGTCTGCTTAGTGTCTAAATTATTTAGGGATGGTCTACCTTTGCTGCCAAATGACAAGCTCCAAGAAGAAAGGACTTGGTCTCTCTCTCTTTTTAAAAATCTTCCTCTTATACAAGGTTGAACTGGAGCAAGAAATGCCACAGAAAAGAGTATCTTTTAAGAAACGTTCCTTCATACTAGGTATGTCTGAGGTATATCAACTTCCTTGGCTAATTTATTTCTATATGTTTGTTTAATAGACAAAATACCATCCACCCCCAAAGTTACCACTTTCTGTGATCTTTCACAAAAGAAGAAATGACAGCCATCATTTTAAATTCTTATTTAAACTTTCAGGATATGGTTATTAGCTAATCAGATTTCTAACTTTAGATGTCATATTTGTACTAATTAAATTAGTATTTAACAACCTTAGATGTATTGGAGAGGATGAAGAAAGGAGAAGAATAAGATGCCATTTTCAGGGCCTTTTTAAGAATACTATTTCTGTCTGTTTCCTAATTAGTAATTGCAGGAAGACTTACAAGAGTTGGATGGGGATATATTCTCATTTTCTGTTACTTACTTCACAAATGACCAGCCATCTTCTGAGGCCCCAAAATGTTTAGTTCAATATATATGTGGCTGAAAGTCCTTATTTCCATAGATTATCATCTCAATTAGGCAAACAATACAATTCTGACATAAAATACACCAGATAAGAACATAATTAAATATTTAGTATCTTTAGCAGGTTCAAGAGCTCTTTCCCTAGTAATCATAGAAGCTAGCATTGAGAAGTAAATGCAAACAAGGCCAAAGGAGGTCATGGCCATAAAGAATTTTAAAGTTTGTTAGAAATTAACTAATATTGCTTTACTTGTGGACATGGAAATAACTATTCATGAACTATGTGGTAATACTGACAACCACAACCGTTTTTTAAATCATGAACAAATAACTTGGTAGGTCAGCAAATTACATTAAAAAAACTGATACTTATAATATGGAATTTCAAAACTCTGGGATAGAGACATAATATATAAAAGTAATATTTTGGCAAATCCTCTGTCTATAGAGCCACATGGTGATCTAAAATTATCATTCACCTATATAAGAGCTGAGTTATCTGTAAAAATGTATGGAACGTGTTCTAAGATCATGCATTCTCCATTTGAATAATAACGGAGTACATACAGACGAGAATCCAGAAGCGAGTAGAAAAGTAACTAAAGTAGATGGCACAAAGTTCCAGCCCCACACCTTTCATGTGCCCCTAGCTATCCTCACTTGGTATTTTCACTTACAAGTTATAACAAATTCAATGAATTGTCATGCTGCCAGAGACCATTAGCTGCCAACCAGCACGAAGGGAGGCCGCTTTCAAACAATGCAACAGCAGCAGATATTGCTGACGGTTGACAATCTGCCGACGAAGAGGAAAGTAAAAGCGAAAGAAGACAGAAGAGTTACGAAAAATCATAGCTTGTAAATGAGTGCCAAGCGCCCTCAGTGGCACCTAACAAAAAAGTCACTGCACTGTGGAACCTGACAGTAAGTTGATGACAACTGTGAAAATGCTTGACCATCCATTAGTGCCGTGCATTCCCTAGTCAGAGGAGCTGGGTTCTCATCCTGATTCTGGCACTGAGCCAAGTGAACGTGGACAGTTTCCTCATCTGAATAGAGTAATAAGAGTCCCTGCCTGTTCTGCAGCGTTGCTAAGAACCAAGGGAGACAGTCCTCGGAATCTCATGCCTTACACCCTAAGAAACAGTAGTGTGCACTATATATTTTAAATGTTTTGATTCTATTATTTATTTTAGTTTTTATTTTTTGAATTTATTTTTTGAAGTTTCATTTCTTTCTTTTATTCTTATTCAGTTACAGTTGTCCCCATTTTTCCCCCACTATTCTCCTCCGCCATACCCACCCTCACCTCCCTCACCTCCCACATTTAATCCTAACCCCTCCACCCCCACCCCGCCGTTGTCTATGAGTCCTTTACACATGTTCCTTGACAACCCTTCCCCTTCTTTCTCCCTTTACCCCCTCCTCCCTTCTCTCTGGCCACTGTCAGTTTGTTCTTTATTTCCATGTCTCTAGCTCTATTTTGCTCGTTTGTTTGTTTTGTTGATTAGGTTCCACTTAAAGGTGAGATCACATGGTATTTGTCTTTCTCTACTGCCTCGCTTACTTCACTTCCCATAATGCTCTCCAGTACCATCCATGCTGTTGCGAAGGGTAGGATCTCCTTCTTTCCTTCTGCTGCATAGAATTCTATCGTGTAAATGTATCACAGTTTTTTGACCCACTCATATACTGATGGGCACTTAGGCTGCTTCCAGCACTTGGCTATTGTAAATTGCACTGCAAAAAAAAATCCTATTTGCTATAGCAACAAGAAAAATAAAGTACCTAGGAATAAACCTAACCAAGGAGGTAAAAGAACTGTACTCAGAAAGCTATACAACACTGAAGAAAGAAATTAAGGAGGACACAAATAAATGGAAGCATATACTGTGTTCATGGACTAGAAGAATTAACATCATCAAAATGTCCATAACTGCCCAAAGCAATTTATAGATTCAACCAAATCCCAATTAAAATACTTTTTGTATTTAAAAGGATATTTTGTTCATCAGAAATATTATCTAACAGGGCACACCTTTACCCCTGAGAATTCTACCTATTCAAGGTATTTTAAATATGCACATTTTGCTGCTGACAAAAGAATGACATGTCAGTCATCAGACATTTTCAGAGACTGGCCTCTAGCTCATGTTCCTTGCTGACTTAGATGGCAGAACACATCAGCACTCCGGCTTGAACCAGCACCACACATCCACTGGGCTTTGGGAGAGTCACTTAGATGAATTTTCTCAGAGCCTTTAGGATAGCTATCTTTGTGCTTTGTTTTAATATTTAGGGCAGTTGTTAACATAATCCTTTATATTCATATTTTAATTATTTATTTATTTAATTCTAAGAAAGAGATGGAGAGAAACATCAATGTGTGGTTGCCTCTCGGGCGCCCCCAACTGGGAACCCAGCCCACACACAATCCAGACAAGTGCCCTGACTGGGAATCAAATTGGCCACCCTTTGGTTCACAGGCTGGCACTCAATCCACTGAGCCACACCAGCCAGGGCTAGAACTTTACATATTTAGGGCACTTATATGTCATCTGAAATTTACACCACCACCCAGTGAGGTGGGTATTAACTTTTCATATTACTAGAAGAACAGGAAAATATAGACAAGTTAAAATCTTGCCAAGTCACACAACCAAGTTTGAAATAGAACTCCAAGGGAATGATTGAATTGCAATAGCCTTGTGCAAAGTTTTGAAAAAATATTTGAAAATACTGAGTGCTAACATTATTGTATTTGGGGTACTTGTTATAATCAAGATCACAGATGTGTTCATTTACTTAAGTAAACGTAACTGAGAAACACAAAAACTTTTCCCTGACTTGGACAACCTATGTGTAACTTTTTATCAAAAAGCAGGATAGCTGAACATTTTTTTTTTTTTGCCAAGACGTTGTTATTTCAGAATTGACATATTTCAGAGCTAACACCACACGCAGAGGAAAGTTTGCAAGTTTGTTTCAATTTTGGTTTGGCTGAAGTATCTTTTTCAAAAGCATAGCAATTTAATAATGCTTTACATTTTGAAAACCACGTTTGCAACAGAAATTATACAAATAATTAAAAAATAAACACTCAGAAGACATCCTTCAAAATAAGATGTAAAAATCAAATAGAATAGTCTGCTAGTTTCTCTTGTCTATAAATTTTCTATGACTCAAGGCTCCTGGTCTCTTTAATGCAATTTCCAACATTTTGTGGATAGTCTTACAAGGGATGTTTTAAAGGAAAAACATAAATATTTTGTTAAGCTGATCTAAAAAAAACAGGCCATGCACTGGACTACACCATGAGAACTATGGTGAATAGATGAGTATGGTTTAAAAGTTATCTAATTTCTATTATGTTATATCTAATATTACAAGCAAAAGATACTTGACTAAATATATTTGAACACATGTGAAAATAAAGCTCCATTAAATGAACAGAAAAACCTCTATAGGTCTTTCAAAAATTTGAACTGTGGTTGAAAACATTCAGTAACAAATAAATAACCACTGATAAAAAGAATGCATTGCACAAAGGCTTTCATATCCTGTTAAAAATAAAGCCCTGCTCACTGTGATACTGACACACACACTTACAGTTTCAGATTCCACTGGTTCCTATAGCATGTGGGAGCAGTTATTTGTAATTCAGATAAAGTAGCTTTTCATTTACCGAGCAGGGGTTTTTTTTTTCCCCCAGAAACTCTCCACTGCTTACTTCTGAAAGAATCATCTCAGTCTTGATGAGGACATCTCAGACATACTCTTTTGCTCTGTTTCATTCAGACAGGTCTGTGCTTTGGATCTGAAACACTGTAGTGTTATCAGTTAAAAATTTTTTTTGGCACCTGACCTTTAAAACATGAAGAAATTCTGTTGCAGGAAGGTCTTCAGCTTTTAAAACAAACACCCCTCCCAGTTTTATCAAAGTCAGGCTGTGAATGAGTTTCCAGTTAATACTTTGGGGGGTTATTTCTGGACTGTAATTTTATCACGTGCAAGGGAAACTGTTTTTGGGAATTTAGCAGAATCCCCTGTTAGCGGCTCACTTGGTAATATTTTATTGTGCATGGCAGGGGCTCTCTTGGGCCGAGGGGGAAGGAAACCAACTGTGGAAAATTGTGGGTTTCCGAAGACAGCTTTTACACGGAAGAGCCCATGTTCCTTCCTCGCACGGTGTCTTTCTGTTCCCCTCACACTTTCCGCAGCACAGGGTTTCTATAGCTCATATGGTTCTGCACAGACTTAAAAGGGTCAGTCACTTGAAACGTTTACAGATGAGGGAACTCACATAAACCTCCCCCTGACAGTTACTAAGCGCCACTTACTCTTTCTCACCACAAATGTATTCAAGAGATCCTTTTGCTGTATTTCTAGAAGAGTTTTTCCCATATAACGTCTGACGGAGGCCAGGCTTCGCTAGAGTTAAAGTAGCATTAAATGCCTGCTCTTCATCCCTCCTCTCAATTTTAAAATGGAAAAGGAATTTGTTTTCCCCGTGGATTCTTCTTTCTTTCTCTTCTATAAACTCATCACCGTTACCAGGGAGTTTACTGTTGGTCTGTTTTGCATAAAGGGCAAGGGTGGACAAAGGTACCAACAGTAAGTTAATACACTAGCAGTCTGCGGAAAGTTGGGGTTCTCATCCCTCCAGAGGAACTCTTAAATTTCTTTTGTGTAGTTCTGTGTGTGGACGCGCGTGTGCGTGTGTGTGTCGGGGGTGGGGAGATGTTAAAAGTAGATTTCTTCAAAAGTGGCTCGTTCTAACTCCAATCACAACCAAACTCCAAACAAAACTCTTGGCTATTTTTTTCCTGGAGAAAGTCTAGAGGTGTTTAAAGAACAGTGTTGCTTAATCATTTTTTTTTTTTTCCGCTTCTTTAGAAAGTAGTGTTTTCTGGGGAGGGGCGGTATGCCGGACCGCTTGGGACCAGACTCCCTGCGGCGAGACCCTGCAGGTCGGGAGCATCGAATTCTGGAACACATGGGCGCGGATCCCACCGTCTCTCCCACGCGAGTCCTGTACAGGAGCATCCCGAGGAGACTTCCGCGAGACCCCGGGAAGCGTTGCCCCTCCCTCCCCGGGACCCGGAACGCAGGGTGGTCTCTCCCCCAGCCCTGGCCAGCACTGACCTGTGCAGGAGGACGCGCTGCACCGAGTCCAGGTCCTCCAGACTCCGGGGCGCAGGTTTGGGGACACTGGACCTGCCCACCTGAAACATGCCTGCTGGACCGGCGCTGCGAAGGCCCACAGCAGGTACCAAACAGAAGACGAAGGGGCGCCTAGCTCTCACCCCTGTGCTCGTGGCGCCGCCTGCCCAGGACGCAGCTCGGTCTGCTGCTGGTAACCCGGGAGCTGAAGGAAAAGCCGGGCAGCTTCGGATGCCAGACAGCCTGGGACTGGAGGGCAGCGGCTGCGCATCTCCTTTGCCCTCTTGATAACCCACGCGGAGCCTGGATGGGCGCAGCCACCCTGGCGCCGGAGCCCCGAGGCAGTGGGTGCTTTATTGGCCTCTACCCGCTGGGGCTGACCAAGTCCAGAGAGCCCCTCTTTCGAGTCTGGGTTCCCGCCTTTCACTGTCCAATCGCTCTCGGAAGGAACCTCGCACCAGCAGCCAGCCGTCGAGCGCCTCTGGCCCGGTTACCCAGAGCTGCGCTTTCTCGCCGCCTAGTGCTGGCCCAGGGACACGGTGTCCAGGCACCGCCCCCAGCTAAAGAAGCTCCCACCTGCAGCCTGGTGGGCTAGGAATATTGAGGGGCTCCTCAGAAGACTGGAAAGCGAGTGGGGAAGAGGCGAGTTAGGTGTCTGTTCTTGGTGGGAATTTAAATTCTGCGTGAAGACACCATATCCATATCCATCCATCTATCCATCCATCCATCCATCCATCCATCCATCCATCCATCCATCCATCTATCCATCCATCCATCCCTCCATCCATCCATGTAAATACATTGATTACCTAACCATGTACCAGGCTGAGTTCTAGTTTCTGTCCATAAAAGGATGACTAAAAGGTGGTCGCTGACCTGTCCAGTGTGGACCCTATATTCTCCTTTGGGGATCTATTTGTTTTAAAAAAAAAATACACTTGACCTTATACAAGATAGTATAGGAGAAAATCTGGATGACTTTGGGTGTGGTAATGATGTTTTAATAAAACACCGAAAGCATGATCCATGAAAAAAACTGGACTTAATTAAAATGAAAACCTCCGACTGTACAAAAGATGCTGTTAAGATAAAAAGAAGATACAACGTGGGCAAAAGTGTGGAGTAGTGTCTATTTCTACCCTGCAGACCGTGCATACACAGGATGTCTAGATGTTTCACATTTTAGAAATATCTTGATGTAGTCTTCACTCTTAAAGAGATTAGCTTTATTTGTTTTTTACAACGGACAGAACAGGCTTCTCTATTTCATTTATACCTCATCATTTAAGAGGGCTCTTTTAGCCTAAAGACAGATTAAAGTTACTATCAGTTATCAGGAAGGTTTTACTTATTGAGTGGGTGTTCCTTTATGAAGAATTTGAGGGTCCACCATATTACAATGTAGCATCTCTGACTTTTTCTTCTTTATTTAACAAATATTTAATAATCACTTTTAAATGCATATCACTGTGCTGCTATTTAGACATGATTTAAAAGCCCTCTATCACTTGGGTCCAGTTTCATCTTCTTAATGAGTGGAGGTGTCTTGTTTCACTTTCTGATGAGTTGGCTGTCAGCTCTGAGCAGCTGGGCTGTGCCCAGTCTCAGCCTGTTCCCACTGCTGGTCCGCCAGAGCAGGGCAGGAACATCTATGTCTCCACCACTGATAACCTATCAATATGCCCTACCATTTCCCAGACCACTGAGTTTTGTTTCCATCCTAAACATTTTAATACATATGTGGAGTGATACAATTGATTTGCCTGGATCCAAATCCTTCGTGTGTGCAAAGTTTTTGAACAAAACAAGGGTATAGGGATCTTTCTTCCACTTGGTCCTCTCCCTAGGGCCTGGCATGTACCCCCTCTTCAGGGGCTAGGGATCAGCCAAGTGGTACAGGGACCACTAATGACACCCCTACCTTCTTGAGGTGGAAGATAGAACTTCAAGGCCAAGTTTGGCCTTGGAACACAGGGATGCATTTTGAACATGCTCTTCTGTGTGTTTGTGGGAGCTGCTGACTCTACCAACCCCTCATGCCACCTTTGAGGACATGACAGAGGTGAAAGTGAGGCTCACCATAAGCATGTGTGGGAACCTGTGTGGGAAGCGGGAGCAGACAGAAGTGCTACAGGGCCCCTGGGCTTTTGGTAAGTGCCTTTTTGTCTGCTGTGGTCCAAGCATAAGTAAGGGTATAGCGAAGTGGTAAAAATAAGGATGCCATGTCACATAACTGAGAATTAGGGAAATGAGATGAAACCTGTGAGGAAAAACCTGAAAGGAAATAAGGTAAGGGTTGCATAGAAAGTCAGTAGTTATCACACCTGGCTCATGCTTATGTTGCAGGGACATAGATGAACGAGGACACAGAAACAGTATATAATTTGTTATGTTCAAAAAGCCTTTCATGGTAGACAATTTAAAAGGTGTGAAGAATAGTATTAGAGACATAAAACAAATGGTCTCTGGGAAGGGAACTGAACAGTAGGGGCCTCCAAAAGCAAAGCTAAGGCTGGATGGGTTTAATAGTTTATAAATAATGGAAAATGGGCACAGGCACCGATGTCTTTGTACTTGAAGATATCACTTGTTGCTAAGCTATTTTGCAAATTCTAATGATAATGAGTAAAGTATAGGAACATTTTGAAAACTTTATAAAGAGACCAGAAAAGGCACATTAAATTTCAGTGATAGAAAATACATGGGAAATTTATCCAAATTACATCTATTTATATGTATCAGTTTTGAGCCAGACAAGGGACCGGATGGCCAATTAAGATATGTTCTTAATGTGTATAGTCTAGAAATGCAAGATTTAGAAAAATGTTGATATTGGATACAAAATAAAGGTTATTATCAATTCTAGGTCAAAGACAGGATGCTCTTCTAAGAGAGTTCCATGCACAGTTTTGGATGATATTCTATATTAAAATGATAAGAAAACCAGCAAATAATTCCAAAAAGACACTTTAAATGATCCTGAAGATGGGTGGGCTGAAAGGAATTAAGACTACAGTTTGGGAAGATGGTCAGAGAATGTGATTTATTAATTGTTTCTTGATTTTTTTTATTTTGAAAAATTGCAACCCTATAGAAAAATCGGAAGGACAGGGCAATCCACACCTGTTATGTCCTTCGCCTAGGATTCATCAGTTAGTGTTTTTCCACATTTGCACTCTGTTTTTCCAAATTATTCACCAGATAAGTTGCTGATATCATGTTCCTTAGCATGTATGTATGTCCAAAAAAAGGACATTTTCTTCCACGACCACAATACCTTTTTCACAATATTACTGATATACCAGTATTATCTAATAAATGGTTTCATATTTCCAAATTGTTCAGTACTATCTTAATAGCTTTGTTAAAAACAGGAACCAATCAACATTTATTAGTTATCATATCTCTTCAATCTTTTATCTTGAGCATAATACCTCTTTTTTTTTAACCTTGGCTTTGACATTTACGAAGCGTCCAAACCAGCTGTGTTGCGGAATGGCCTGCACTCTGGATTTACCTGTAGCCTCCTCGTGCCTGGGTTCGGATGAGACCTTTCGGGCCTGACCACTGCATAGATGACACTGCTCTCAGTGAGCAGCAGCAGGAGGCATGCCCTGGCAGTCTGCCTCCTCCCCGTGCTCTCAGGTTTAATTGCTTGGGCAGGGTGGAGCTTGTCAGATTTCTTCACTGTGAAAGTTACTCTTTCCGTTTCTAATCAATGAACAATCTCTGGAGTAATGTGTCAAGTTGCGTTCTACAACAATTTTTTTTTGAACTAGAGTTTTGGCATTGTTGGAACAGGTCAATAGAAGACGTGGTCTCAGGTTGACCCTCTAGATGGCCCGTGGCAATGGAAGGCTCCCCTCCACTGCGGTCTGTTCCACGTGTGTTCCACTTGTCGCCCCCGTGGTAGACTCCACCTCCACCCCAAGAGCACACAGTCTTGAGATAGTCATGTGGTGTCGAGACCATCTTGAATGAGGATGGGACTGAATCCCCTTAAGCCTTTGACGTAAGCTCTAAAGGTTCTGGTTGGCAGGTGCAGAGGTCATCTTGCAGTTGCCCAAGACAAGCCTTGTAAGTTCCTTTGCTTATGAAACCTGCCACCACCAGTCTGGACTGGTCAGTCTCTGCCCAGTCTCTCCTTGCTCTCCGTATGCAGGGGGAAGTTTACAAAGCAGGAAGCACCCACTGATGAGCCATACTCAGTTTCTTTTTTCTTCTTTTTTTAAAAAAAATATATATTTTTCAAATATAGCACTTTTTTAATTTTATTGATTATGCAACTAAAGTCGTCCCATTTCCCCCCTTTATTCCCCTCTGCCCTGCACACCGCCTCCCACCCACATGTCCCCACTTTAGTTCATGTCCATGGGTCATACATGTAACTTCTTTACCTTCTTCATTTCCTGTACTATTCTTAGCCTCCCTGTCTACACTCAGTTTCTCCTTGTCTCATTGCGTCTTCACTCATTAGCTGGCATTCTTCTGTAAACCCAATCTCCCTCCAACAACCTTTTAAAGGATTACTATGGCCTTGTGGATTTTAAAATATAGAAAGTGTTATGATCCAGTCCACAACGATTTTTTCTGGTGCCCATATTGTTCTAGTTCCTGTGCTCTTTTGAAGGTCTTCAGCAGTGTTTCAGGATTCTGCTTTCTGACACAATAAGGTATTCCAGGCTCACCTGTACTTTCTCTGCCCTAACCTCATAATCAGCTACTTATCAAAGGAGTCCTTTCCTTTCTTTCTTTTTTTGTTTTTCTTAAGTGGGGTATTGTATTTAGACACCAGGATCTGGGTGTTGGGAGACAATGCTCCATGGTTCTCTCGTGTTTCGGTGCATCTGGCAAGTGACGCAGCAACTGTCCTTGTTCTGAACTGTTTTCTCAAGGACGTTTGTAGAGTGAACAGCTTTAGAGGGTATTGATACTGTCTCCCTCCAGAGCGAAGGACAGGTCTGCCTACCGTCCAGTATAACAAAGCTAATGTCTCCCTTTGGGGCGATCCAAAGACAGCCTTCTCGTTCTACAAGATTCTGATTTTCCCTTGGTGCAGGGTCCTGTAACAGAACCCGTTGTGAGTCCAGGCATCACCTGGCCCCTTTCACGTTGCCCTGTGGGATTGGGGCTGGGGAGCTGCCACAAATGCTGATACTTTGGCGACTGTGATTACTGAGAGCAATCAAGTCCTTTGTTGCTGACCCAGGAGTTCCTTGTGTTCTGCTAGCATTCATGAGACTATGTCAGGCGGTCTTATTAGGTTGCAGATAGAATAAACATCTCAGACCTTGTACAGTTCTTGAGACTGGGGAATAAGTGTGTTCATTGCTAATAGTGTATTGTTGCTTCTATGCCCTCCCTATGGAAAAGACAGGGAAATAAATATATTTTTTAAAAAACATAACTCTATATGCTAATACCTCTTATTCCAAAACAATGCCATAAGGTTCTTCCTCTCCTTCCCCTGACCCATATTTATATCTCTCTTCTCCCACAGAGAGAAAACATCAATATGTTCACTCCTTTTCTCTCTCCTACAATTCATGTAAATTAAGATTGGAATTATTTTGCCAAGTCCACTACCCAAGCCAAATCTTCTAAGGAGTTCTTTTTGTCCTTAGAGTATGCTACACTAAAGACACAGTCAGATTACTGTCGTACTTTAAAGATACTTTAATTCTCTTTTTCTATGATTACGTTATCAGCACAATATCTAGTTAGATTCATTTGTTTACATTAAAAGTCAACTTTAGCCGTACATAATGCTCAACTATGGGCACGTTCCACAGTTTACTCAAACAGGCTCCTATTCCTGATATTCTGCTGTGACCTGTAATGGCACATTGAACAAACTTCTGTTTTGTTTTTCTTTTGTTGGCTTTTCATTTGTTGGTTTATGGATTTGTTTGTTTTTTTTGAGGCATATCTTCAGGGTAAATCCCTAGAAGTGAGAATGCTGGAACAAAGAATAAGCACATACACAGTTTCGGTAGGTACTGACAGTCCCCACCCACTCAGTGGACTGCACCGTTGTGCACTACTCCCTGGAAAGTCCGAGAATGCCTTGGAGAATGTTTCCGCACAGCTTCAAGTGTGCAGTGAAAACTTCCTGAATTTTTGCCAACATGGAAGTTAAAAAAAATGGCATCAGTATTTTGCGTTTCTTTTATGAGAAGTGAGATTACATGTCCTTTTATATGTTTAAGAGTATTTATTTATTGATTGATTTATTGACTGTCTAGGTCTTCCCATTTTTCTATGGGGATTTTTGTCCCTTTTCTATCCCTCTTAATTTTTAAAAAACTTTCTCCCCTTACAGTTTTGTCAAGGTATAGCTGACATACAGTGAACTGCACACATTTAGAATATACAATCTGTCGAGCTTTGACATGTGTGCATGTATAATGCACCTACTGATTACCCCCCAAAGTCTCCTCATGCCCTTTGCAGTCCAGGTCTCTCTTCTCTCTCACCCCCATCCCTAGTTACCTCCCTTCTGTCATTGCAAATTTATATACTGATTATTTCCAGGATTCTTCACTGTTGGTGGGGACATAATTATTCCCAGTGTGGTGTAAGCTCTGAGGATTGTTTCATCTGCTCCTTTCCCATGGGTCTTCCTCTGGCCTCGGAAGTTTCCTCACACGCATATTCTTACTAGTACTTAGCTGAAGACTCAAGGGGAATCCTTTTGGCCCTGGCCAGGAGGCTCAGCTGGTTAGTGCATCCTCCCAATACACAAAGGTTGCAGGTTCAATCCCCAGTCAGGGCACATACAAGAATCAATCAGTGAATGCACAAATAAGTGGAACAAATCAATGTCTTTCTCTCTAAAAAAATTAATCAATAAAAAAAGAGGACTCCTTTACAGTATCTGGGGTTCTCTAGCTGCACAGCCCTCTCCTCTGCCTGCTTCCTTCCCCTCTCTGGTACTCTGCCCCACCTTGACTTTCTCAATCTGTCTCCTCAACTCAGTGGAGACAGCCTGGCTTTGTTTGGGTTCCTTTCCCTTTGCTGTGGTCTGGAAACTCCCACCAGGCAGTAAACTGGAGCCATCAAAGACATGACTTCATTTGTTTTGCTTCTCTCAGGGATCGTGCACTGTGCTGCCTGTGGTCCAGTGTCTGAAAACCACTCTTTCATGTATTTTGTCTGTTTTTTCAGTGTTTGAGATGGGAGAGTGATCTAGTCTCTGCTGCTTCATTACGGTCATGGTCCCCACCATGGGGACTGTCCCCTTTAGCTTGTATGATTCTTTTTTACATATTGGTGAGATTGGCTCTTTATCTATGACATCTGTTCCAATATTTCCTCTTATTTATCCTCTAACTTTGGTTCTGGCGTCTTTCTTCTTCATGCAAAAGCTTTTTCTTTCTATGCAGATTAACTTAACATTTTCTTTTGTTGCTTCTGGATTTCAAATCACTTTTAGAAAGCTTTTCCCACACTCAGATATAAAGGAATTTACTTATATTTTTCTACTACTTTTATGGTTTCTTTTTACATTTGGCTTGATCTTTTATCCACTTGAAGTTTATTCTGGTGTATGGTGAGAAGTATGGATCTAATTTTATCTTCTTTCAAATAACCACTCAGGGCACCATTTATTTAAAATCTCATCCTTTTCTAGTGATTTGAGATGCTACCTTCATAACAGCAAGAAAGTAACCTCCATATGCACTTGTGTTTATTTCTGGAATTTCTGGTCTGTTCCTCTGTTCTATCTGTCCCTGGAACTATGCTCTTTTCATTCTTGGGCTTTCTCCTGGATTTCAGTTTCTGTTCTCCTTATTGTTCTTACTTCTCAGAGTTTTCTAGTTCATTTTTTCATGTTCATTTTATATGTATATATACAGAGAGAGAGAGAGAGAGAGAGAGAGAGAGAGAGAGAGAGAGAGACCAAGTAGTGGAGACCATGGGCATCCTGGCTGGGCTCTTGGTCTCTGGAAATGTCTTTAGTGTTGCTTTACTCAATAAGGTTCTGGCTTTAAGACTGAGCTGTATAAAATCATATTGCATTTATTTTGGGGGGTGGTGTGGACTATGTTAGTTTGTTAGGGTGCTCATAACACAATACCACCGACTGGGTGGCTTAACAGAAATTTATGTTCTCACAACTCTGAGTGCTAGAAGTCTGAGATCAAAGTTTGGCAAGTTGCTTTTTGAGCCTCTTTTCTTGGCTTGCAGATGGCCACCCTCTCACTGTGGCCTCACACAGCTGTCCTGCTGTCTATGTGTCTGTTTTCCAATTGCTTTTTCTTACAGGAATACACTTTTCTTATAAAGATTAGTGTCCACCCTAACATGTATTTTAACTTAATTATCTCTTTAAAAGTCCTGCTTCTAACTTATTCTTGGGGGTAGGGCTTTAACATATGAATTTTAGGGGTACAGTTAATCCTATGACAGCCCACATGAGGAGTGGGTATAAAATTTTTTGAAAGACTTAAAAAAATTTTTTAACCTCACTTGAAGACAATTTTTCATTGCTGAGAGAGGGGGAGAGAGAGAGAGAGAGGGAGGGAGGGAGAGAGAGAGAGAGAGAGAGAGAGAGAGAGAGAGAGAGAAAGAGGGAGATTTGTTGCCTTCTCATACGTGCCCCAACCAGGGATCAAACCTGCAACCTGGGCATGTGCCCTGACTGGGAATCAAACCTGTGTCCTTCCGGTCTATGGGATTATGCTTCAACCAACTGAGCCACACCCTCCAGGGCTCAAAGACTTTAAAAGCATTAACAGAGACAATCATGATTTTTGTCTTTATTACTAACTATAGTAAATTACAATAATGGATTTCCTAACATTGAATTATTCTTACATTACTAAGTAAATCTAATTTGATTGCAATGTGTTATTTTGTTAATGTAGTTTTGAATTCTGTTTGCAAATATTTTATTTAGGATTTTTGCATTAAAATTCATAAAATTTGTCTGCTGCTTTTTTGTCCTCTGTTTGTCTCGTGTGGATATCAGTGTTACACCTGCTCTGTGAAAAGGACCTGGGAGCTTTGCATCTCTTCCCAAGCTTGAGAACAACACACATGCCCTTGGGATTGTCTGGTTTTCGATATTTTCAGTCAAATTTGCCTGTGAAATCATTTGCACTTAGTGCCTTCCTGTGGGGTAGTTCCTCAATAACTTTTAATGTGACTTTTTTCTGTACACATTGTTTCAAACTTTCTGCCTTTTCTGAGATCCATTTGGTAATTGCATTTTCCTGGGAAATTATTCAGTTCATCGAGGTTTCCACATTCATTTGCAAAGTAGTCTCTTACGAATTTACTATATTATCCTGTTTTCATGGTTATTTCCCTGCTGTAATTTCTTGTTTTGTGGAAGCCTGTTTATACTTATTGCCACGTTCCACCTGTTTGGTTTCAATTCTGTCCTTTGATGAATGCCTATTTTTTGATTAGTGAGATTATTTCATTCCTGAAAACCCTAACATTAAATTTAAAACATGCCATAAATTATAAAACTTTCTGTGAATTTTGATAGAAAAATTACAATGCATTCCATCTCACCCCAAGATAACCAAACAGTTGTCATAGGTAGAAAAAAATATCAGTGGAATGATGTAAATATAAGTACAAAAAAATTACAAGTAAATAAATTCAGATTGTACATAAAATACAGCTTAAGGAAGATCTCTTATGTTCCCCAAAGGAGGAAGAGATGACTTGGTAGCGGGTGCAGGATGCAGGGCGCCCAAGGGAGTCGCTCTTTACAAGGTGGGTCCTTCTTTCTGCTCATGATTAGTTTGTACTTAAAAGTAGAGATACAGCAATTAAAACACCTTCAGAAGAAAATAAAAGCTAAACATTACAGTGCCTTTTTTAAAAAAATTAAGTTTTCATTTTTCAATTACAATTGATGTACAATATCACATTAGTTTCGGGTATGGAATCCAGTGATGGAATGTTTATGTAATTTATGAGGTTACCACCCTCTGGCCTTTGAAAGCTATGTCTTCACCTTGACATCCTGCCTTCTGTTTCTCACTTCACTGTCCCCTACTGAGGTGTCCCAGCTTGACGTTCATCCTTCCAGAAGGTCTTCTCTGGCTCCAAGGTCAGATATGCATGAGGTTTCTCAGCTGTGTGCTCCCACCCACAGTTCTCTGTGTTTCCTTAATCACGACAGCCTGTATTTTAATTGCTTCCTTCATTGTATGCATTCTGATCTCTCAAGCTTCAAGAGGGCAGGCACTGTTTGTCTTTTTCATTCCTCTGTTTTCAGTACATGCAAGCTCTCTGTACCTATTTTAGAATGGATGAAAAAATAAATAGGTACACAAACTATTCCATTAAGTATCTGCAGGAGATTGGTTCTGAGACACACACACCTCCACACTAAAATGGGGATGCTCAAGTGCCTTTGTAAGTGGTGTATTATTTGTATAGAACTTAGGTACATCCTCTGGTACACTTTAATTCATCTCTAGGTTACCTAATAGTAATGTAAACGCTATGTAAGTAGTTGTTATACTGTATTGTGTAGTGAATAATGACAAGAAATAGAAATCTAAACATGTTCAGTAAAAGATGCAAGCAACCATTGTAGGCCATGACTACTTGGTATAGTTAGCGACACAGTGTGAAGGGATTTTTCCCACCTGATTATTTTAATTGGAAGTCGGTGGAACCCCCGGATGAGGAACCGAAGATGCAGAGCCTGAGGACATGGAGGGCTGACGGTGCGCTCCTTTCAGGTAGGTCAACCCTGTCATTAAAAAAAATGTTTTCTGGATACAAAAATTCGTTTATTTGTATCTGTATCTGTCTCCCTGCAGTGACAATGAGAGAATTACCAGGAATGATTCTGTAGGCACAGAATCAATGATGCCTCCTGGTTGTCACAATTCATTTGTAAGAAAGCGCGTCTACATTGTAATATTAATGTAATCCTTTAGCTTCTTTTGAGCATAGAAAACTTGTTAAAAATTTTATACTTTATCTTTATAACCTGAAGCCTGTTTTAAAGCAATATCTTTCCTACAGAGATGGTATATTGGATAAAAAAGAACGAATGTGAGCCAATTGGTGGTTTAGGGGAGCATTTTCCATAGTTGTTGATTTGTTTAAGGATTTACTATGAGATTTAAATTAGGTTCTTAACTTTTTCCTTTGAAAGGATGCACGCATTTAAGGTGGTATTGTTTACAATTTTATTTTGGAGATTTAACAATTTTTAGTTTTGGTGGTTTTATTTTATTAGTATTGCAGTTTAATCTAGTCCGTATTTGGGAAAAATTATCAGGTTTACAATGGTGACAAATATGGTGTGAGGCCACTCAGATGGTTTTAAAAGATGACTTAAAAGCTATTTTAAGCCTAAGCCTGTATTACATTTAAGAAAAAAGTATTCTCATTCGCCGTTTTAAAAAGCAAAAGAGCTCCACCTGGTGTTGAACAAAACAACTGACTTTGTATTTGATGAGTTACACTTGTTCCTTTTCTAAAAATTGCAATTCAGAATGCTTTTGTCAGGGTTCTATTCTATTTACCGTAATGCTATTGATATTGTTCCCAAATAATGTGAGATTGGTTCTTTTTTGAAGCAGTTATTTCTGATAAAAAACAGGCCTTCCCTTTAAGGTTAAGGGTTAAGGTTAGAAAAGTTTCTCTCTGCACTGGAGTAGTAAGAAGGCTCCTCACAGGCCCCGGGGCCCAGCTGCTGTGTTCTAAAATCCGTCCACTCCTTGGTTTGCACGTGGGCCACACCCCCATTGGCTGCTCCCACCAGTGACGAGTGCAGCGGTAAATTGAGGCTGATCAGGACCTGGGAGACAGGTGGGAGTCCTTTGCTAGCCCAGTTTGGCTGCAGGACTTCTCGTGGTTTTGCCAAACCATTTCTTGACTGCGCAGCAGTGTGGAATGCGTCCACTGGACCATCTCCCAATCTCTCGTTCTCTCGAATTAGATGTGCAGGCAGCCTGACAACTCTACCAGCCTTTCCAGCATGAGCCCCCACACCTGTTTTTTTTTTTTTTTTCCACCCAGGCATTGATTTTACTCTCATGAAATCCTGCCTTGGCACTTGCCTCTGAGAGACCCCAGACTAACATGATACCCGTTCTGGACTTGTCAGGGAAAACGTGGAAGTGGAGACATCTGTCTCATTTTGTGTGTCTGGGTTGTCTAACATACGGCTCTCACGCACTGAATTAGATGTTGAGATAGAAAACCCAAGTCTGGGTCTCCCCTAGTTGGATGATGAGTGCATGTGTGGACAAGGGCATGTGTCTTGTGAGGCCTCTTGGTTGTTCGATGCTCCACGGCCAAAGGCGGCCTCCTAAAGGAGCCAACCCTCTTGTGGTTCACAGCAGTCAGCAACTCTGCTTAGGCAAGAGTGGTAGGAATCAAGGCAAATCCAACACCTCGTCTAAAAAATACCTTCATGGATTTAAAAAAAATACACAGAGGGAGGGACTTCAGTGTCTTTGTTGTAAACACACAATAAATTATGCTCAGTATTACATTCCAGGATTAAGTTCTGGTGATTTAAATGCAGGTGCCGATTTGTTTGACTTTATCATTGAAAAGGGACACACGTTACTGGAATATTCTAGAAAAGAATCCATACTCTGGAGGGTGAGACACTTGGCAGTTCCTGACAGAGAGGCAGTGAGCCGCGGTCACTTCTGACTCCTGCAAAGTGCCCAGGGGTTTTGTGTCCTGGCACGTCCTTGGTTCACGCCCCTCTTGCTGATGCTGACTCCAAGCGGTAATACAACTCCAGGCAGATAAAACCGCTGTGTGTGCACCATGAGGTGGCGGAAAGAACACGGCCTGGCAGATAGAGTGTCTGTAGCAGAGTGGGCTTCACTACATGGTGACCCTCTTTCCACCTCAGTTTCCTTGTTTGTCAGATGGGGCTGTAAATCTTTGACTCTTTCACACAGTCATTAGGTTTAAATGAAACAATGCATATGGAAACATTGGGTGAGCTAAAGCACATGGCATATCAGCTTACATGATCATTGTTTAATTGTATTTGTAACAAAATTATCTGCTAAAGTAGGCCAATAGGTGTTCTGACCTCAAATAGGAGTTATGGATTTCACAGTCCATGCTAAGAATTTCTTAAATAAAAATGTTCTGAATCTATTTAAATAAACAAAATTGACCTCATTTTACTTTGCTTCCTTTGCATAAAATATATGAATTATTTAATAAGAAAGAAAAAGATTTTTATCATTTAGTTATCCTATGAAAGATTAAAAGTAGAAAACAAAAGTGAGTATAAATTTAAATAGAAGGATTTAGATGAGATAGAGAAGTAATTCTCACCCTTCAATTTTGTCTGGTGGTGACGGAAAAGAGACCTATTTACACCTACCTGACAAAGAGTTAAAGAAAAACAATTTATTAATTTGTAAACAATAGCAATAAAATGTTTTTGCTCTAAGATATATATATATATTTTTTACAGTATAATATTTTTATATTTAGAATTAGCCAGCTGGACTCAGTTTAGATGATCCCAATTTTGTTGGCAACATCCAGAGCATCATAGTCTGGAGCCAGTCGAACATATGCCTTCTTCTCCCCATCAGGCCTGATCAGGGTGTTGACCTTGGCCACATCAATGTCATGCAGCTTCTTCACAGCCTGTGTGATCTGGTGTTTGTTGGCCTTGACATCCACAATGAACACAAGTGTATTGTTGTCTTCTATCTTCTTCATGGCTGACTCAGTAGTCAGGGGGAACTTGATGATGGCATAGTGGTCAAGCTTGTTTCTCCTGGGGGCGCTCTTCCAAGGATATTTAGGCTGCCTTCCGAGCTGCAGTGTCTTAGGCCTCCTGAAGGTGGGTGATGTGCGGATCTTCTTCTTTTTGTGGCTGTGGATGCCTTTTAGCACTGCTTTCTTTGCCTTCAAAGCTCTTGCCTTGGCTTTGGCTTTGGGAGGGGCAGGGGCTTCCTTCTTCACTTTAGGCGCCATCTTCGTGAAAAGCTAAAATATTTTTTATTGTATTCTTTTGGAGCTTGTTATGAAAGTACATTAAAATGTAACTTCCACAAATTCTGTTTTAAAACTGTAGCTGACAATGTTATTCTATAACAAAACACCCATAAGTTGCTCATTTATTATTAAAACACAGCATAATTATGCCATTTAACTTTATTTTTCATGTTTTATGCACCTGTAAGTATGATAAGTGTAACACAAAGTCCTTACCACAAAGTCCTTCAGTGTGGCATCCTTATTCTGGTTACCTTAAGCAAAAAGAGGAAATAATAAGGTACCGGAACCACACACAGTTTCCGAGGAAGAGTCGAACCCCAGGCCGTGGACGCGCATGAGCAAGCAGCTCTGGGGAGCTAGGGAGCAACCTCTCACCCTCCTCACTCTGTCCAGATTCCTGTTCTTCAAGTTCAGTCTGGTCAAGGTTGCGTTCCCTGCTCATCCCTCACTCCTGAGAAGGTTATAAATACCCCCCGTGCAACACCAATTCCATGCACTAGACAAGGTGAGCTGCCCCCAAAAGAAGGTGAGAGGATGCTGTGTAAGAAAAAAGTAACAAATACCCACTAAGTGATGTATTCAACTCAAGAACTTCCTGATGGTTAAAAAAAAAACCATTTTATTTATTCATTTATTTATTTATTTATAATTATTTATGTATTTTTAGAGTGAGGGGAAGGGAGAACAGAGAGGGAGAGAAACATCAATGTGTGGTTGCCTCTCCTGTGCCCTCTACTGGGGACCTGGCCCACAACCCAGGCATATGCTCTAGCTGGGAATTGAACCAGCGACCCTTTGGTTCACAGGCCAGAACTCAATCCACTGAGCCACACCAGCCAGGGTCCAATGCTTTTTAAAAAAATTTTTTCAGCTTATGATAGTTATAATTATTTTCCTAGTTACTGTGATGATATGCAGTCATCTGCTA
The DNA here is from genome assembly GCA_007922815.1 of Macrotus californicus. Lineage (NCBI taxonomy): Eukaryota > Metazoa > Chordata > Mammalia > Chiroptera > Phyllostomidae > Macrotus > Macrotus californicus. The sequence goes on from VMDR010004880.1 coordinate 45,086, forward strand.
AGTTGGGACAAGCTTGGATGTCCATAACCTGCTTTTGATGCCCCTGCTTTTGATCCCCTGCTTCTTTTGTCTCTCTAAGCAAATGCTGTCTTTGGCATTTTTTTATTCTTGGTATGATTGCCTCTGTGTAACGTTAAGGCAAGGTGCACAGGAACATTGCAGGTGTGACACGTGCCCAAGTAAATTGTGTGCCTTTACTGCTTTCTGGTTTCACCATGGCATTACCAACAGGGGAACTTGGGCAGAGGCCAGAGGCAGAAGATGCCCATGGAAACAGTGTTTTCTCTTCCAGGGAGAGAAGCTCTGTATCTACATGTGCGTGCCTGAGGACGGGACACAAGCGTGGCTTTGGGGACTAATTTGCTGTGTATTCTGCTTTGAAGAATGACTCCTGTAATTACTTTGGTTTGGAGTATCTAGGAAGGTAGTACTAAAAGGTAGAAGGTGTGTTTCAGGAGTATCAGCTTCCCCATTTCTGAGAAATTCAGAAAAGCTCTGATTTCTGTCCTCTCTGCGTGCACATCACAGTGATACCTATTATTTAGGTGGGACAGCACTTAACCAGATGTCCTGACACTTCATTTTTTGGTAACACTTAAAACATTATCCACACTTACATTGTATTGTTTATGAGTTTACTTCTTAAGTAGTTGTGAAAATGTTATTTACATATTCAATTTATTATTAAAACTGATATTCTAGCAAGAAACACTAGAGGGCATTCATTGCTCTGTTGAAAGACATTTGTACACTTTACACTTTCCAATGCAGTTTGCTCAGATGCTTGAGAGATAAAATATGAAAATTTGCATTTTCTACAATATGTCACTGGATATTCCAAAAATAAATAAACAAAAGCAAAAACAAAAGAAATGAATAAGTGGGCCGTGGGGCACAAGAATACCTAGTATACAGTGAGGTCATAATGGAAACAAATCCTTAAATAATTTTTAATGTGACTTAATTTCTCTTAAAATATATCAGCAAATAATACAAAATATCAAGTTTTTAGAATTTCTAGCATAGATAGAAAAACAAGTTCGACATAACTTTAGATCTTTATTTAAATGAACACATAATTTAAAAATACAAAAATAAATTATGATGTTGAGGTGACATAGAGTTAAATGAATCTATACACTACTCATTGTCACTTTATTATAAAGTATCACCAAAATTGCCCCACTTTTATTTCCATTCTCATTTTTTCTTGTTGTACTTAACCTTGCTCTCTATACAATTTAACTTGCTCATTTATGAATTCAGCATTTTTATTGGGCACATTCTCCTTGTATAAGGTATTGAGTTAGGTGCTGTAATTCTCAAAATATTGTTTGTGTGCCACCACGAAATGTGCCCAGACAGTTGAAACTAAGTACAAATCCTCATGAACTTTTACCGTTGAGATAACTAAGAAAAGCAGCACTTTCTGTTAGCCTCAGTTTCTTTTGGATAGGCTTATTTTAGACTATACATATGGCTAAATACGTATTTGTTTGATTTTATATCACAATATGTAAAATCATACTAACAATTTCATAGGTAACTTTTCAAAAACCCACATGGTTTAACAAAGATCCAAAAAAACTTTCTTAGCATTTTTACTCAAATTTTTGTGTTTATATGTGAAGAAGGTCTTTTTTTAATCCAAGTATCATAAACATAAATCTTAATATATCCCACCCTGTCTTTAGGAACTCATTGTTTCAGATCAAGGAAGAAGCTAATGAAAGTTAAGTATTATATATATGAAGTCCTTTAAAAAGTAGAAAGTACTGCTTATCTGCAAGAAGTTGTCGTTTTGGGCTTTGAATTCTGACTTGGATAGGTACAAGCTCGGGGTTTCCATCTGTAAAAACGGGGATGACAACTTATTTTGCGATCCCTTCCTCTCTTTTTGCCTCAGTACTTGCCCGAGAAACAACAGTCCAGTCTGTGTGCAGTGTCCAGGTGCCTCACCTGGGGAACAAGAGAGAGAAAGCAAGGGGAAATTATGTCCAGCAAGGGAAACTGATAGACAATGTGACAATGATTGTTTCAATTGTAATATAATACTACCAACCTAAAAGATAAGACAAAAAATTACAAAGGGATATTTGCATCTCTTTTACGTCACTAACCTTCCAATATCTTGGTCATCAAATTTATGTACGGGGGTTGTCTGTTTTATAGATTATTCCAACATGGGTGGGATATCTGCTGGTTTCTTCCAATCAGCGTTGTTTCCAGTCCGTCTCTTTGTTATAAATTAGTATGGGATTAGGAAATGTATTAACAGATTAAGTTAAACATATTTAGAAAAATGTGTCAGTTAGCATTCCAAAGAAAAACATGACTCTTGGATTATTCACTTTTTCCCCTGCCTTTGGTGTATATAATTAGGAAGTTTAATGAATTATCCCTTTTTTTGAGTGTGGGATTAGCTCTGAGACAGCAAAGCACTGTTGATGTAAACAATAGCTCTGGTTTAGAGTCAGTAATTTTGTTAAAAAATTATAGATGCATTTGGTGTGGGACAGAGCAGTGTATTCTGGGAGTTTGCTGGTAAAGACATCAGAATGCAGAGAAGCATATTTAGTTTAAAAAAGTATATCTAAGTGTATAATTACTTTGATGTATTCTTATTTATTATTTTACATTGAGATTTCAAATAACATTTAAAAAGAGGCCGAGCTTTTCTAAGATTTTTTAGAAAGGGGCAACACGTTTAGAAAAAGGTTGAGCAATGCATTGTGGGCAGCTTGCTTAGCACACATGGTCCTTTGTTTTGCAAATGGCAGCACTGTGAGATTCCTGGACGAACGGAATACAGTTTGATCTTTTAACATTTCATTTATCCACATTTGGGGATGGACTGTATCTACTTTGGAAATGAGACATATCTGGAACTAATTTTTTTCCATCTTGATAATATGCTGGGCAACTCCTAGTTCTGATAACTGCCAGAGAGAATGAGGCATTTAGGGTAACAGCCTGCGGCCAGCACCACAGCTTCTCCCAGAACCCTTAGACAGCATTTTGACTTTTTAAGCTACTACCAGGGTTATGTTGAACCTCTCTTACCCTCAGCCTGCCTCTTACCCCTGACCAAAATCCTCCAGGACCCACCAGCTAAGTTGAAATCAAGTACATATTCTTCAGCCTGGTATTTAGGGCCCTCCATAATACTTATATACTTGACCAATATAACTTCTCAGGTATTTTTATTCATTCTCTACACTTCAATCAAACCCATTAATTTGCTTTTTTTCCCTAAAATTGTGCCACATTTTCTCACCTTCGCACATTTGTTCTATTGAGTAGGAATACTCTCTTCCATTTCCATCTGCCAAAATTCTATCCTCAAGTTGCATGCAAATACCACATCCTTGATTAAGCAACACCTCTCCCCCCCCACACCCGCTGCCATACCATTTCTCATTTGTATGTGACACCTCCGTTTTTTGAATTATACATTTAGCTTATGTCTTTACTAGGTCTTATGACTTGTTTCATATTATAGTTATTTTACATTTGTTGTATTGCTATTCTGTCCTGGAGGATAGAAGGAGTATCTTATCTATAGTTTTATCTTTTCATGCAGTATCCAAAACAGGGCTAGGCTCATAGTAGGTGCTCAACAAATATTTGTTGAATTGAGGTTAACTCCTAAATCTACCCACGAACTTTCTACTGGGTCATCTCCCATGCATGTAGAATAGTGAAATCCCCTGAAATTACAGGTGCTTTTAAAGTATGCATTCCAATTATTAATTAAAAAATGTGTTTTTTAGGAAATGCTTTAACTGTCATTTTGCAATCAGAAATAAAATTTTTTGCACTATTCTCTTATTAATTTGGGGTGATTTTAAAGACCGACTTAAAAAAAATACATTGCAATGCTGGAAACCATATTGTAAAAGGAACTGCCACTAAGTAGATCAGGCTTTGCACCAGAACTGTATAATTCTCAGGCACGTGATGTGTGCTTGATCAAGGGCTTTGCTCTCTATATATTGAATTCCTTAGTTCACCTTTGGGGAGGCTGTGACACTTCTGGGTTTAGATCAAACTTATAAATTGAGGCCAATATTTACACTGAAGAATGTAACTCCTAAGTGGGTAGAAGTCTTGGCATTGTTGACTGGTTACTTTATTTTTGCCTCAGTAGGAAAATGCCCTTGGTCAAGTTGGGATCAGGCAGTGGCTTGAAGATCATAGTGTCATTATGAGCGATTAGATGATCCTAAGGGATTTTGTCAACCTGGATACTTGTGATCTTTTCACTAAATTTACTGGGCACCCTCTTTCCAAAGTCTTTTCCTTTAATCCCTCCCCTCCCCCAAATCCATGTAGACCACAGAGTGTGTCATAATGGGGAGAACTTAGTGGGAAGGGCTTTCTACCTGTATCAGCTGCTAGTTGTAGCACACACTGCTTAACAGAGGGGAAAATGATGGATTCAGTCATTCTGCACATGAACTGGTGTCTGCAGGTCATGGCTTTGGGGACTTGGAACTCTAAAGCATGTCCACGTTACTTCACACAGACACATTATCATTTCACTTCTATTGACCTCACTTTTGCAGTCCTTGTCTGTATGTCTAACTTCCAGTTATACAGTGTTTACATAGCATTGTCTGTGTGCGGCTCGGGCCTTCCGGCTTCGATTTCCTCAGTCTGCCCACTCTCTGGCTACCTAGGCTCCAGTTCTCACAGAATCACAGTTATACACCATCTCCTGGTGTCTTGTTTCTCACTTTACTTATTATCTTATGCAGATGGAGAATCCTACTCATTTTATTTTTTTATTGTTGCTCGAGTACAGTTGTCTCCATTTTCTTCCCCCTACTCCCCCCCCAACCCCAGCCATCCCCACCTCCCACCCCTGAATTATTTCACATGCACAGAACCATTCACCTTAGAAAACAGGAGGCACCTTACAAGTAGTTCAGTTCATTTATTTAAGACCAATTTTTAATAGTTAGATTCTTAAAAACCTTAACCTTAATTCTACAGATGTTCTTCTATATTGTAGTGGCTATGCAGTAGCATATTTGATGGAAATATAGGGCCAGTTGCACACACTCTACAGAAAAACAATAAACTGACTAAATCTTGCAGTGGTAGTGGTATTGTCTTTCCAGAATAAGAATAGTAGGCAGGACTTTATAAGTAATCAGTGTGCATACTATTCCTCAGTGTAAATTCTTTAAATGTTATAGCATTTCCTTAATAACCTAAAGTCATTTAAGCAATTCTTCACATATAAAGTTAAATGAAGTCTGAAAAGAGATTGTAAAGAATAATTGAAAAACCACGGAAACCTCCTAAGACAAGATGAATAAGGAATATGTAAGAGGTAATGTGTTTGGGGTTGGTACACGTGTATGTATGCACGTAGGTGTATGTGAAATCTTTTTGCTTGGCACTGGTTTAACATTACATTATAAATAGAAACCGTCCATTCCAAAGATCCGTCCATTGGAGAGTCTGGTATCATAGAAGTCCTTGGATTGCCTGGATAATGAAGTGTTGTCTGAGACGCTCTGAATGAATGCCAGCCATGCTGGGGAAGGATTTGGACCAAGTCTTGGTTATACTTTGTTGAGCACACAACTTGAACAGATGCCACCAATCTGGTTGATTCTGCGTATAATTTTTCTTAGCCATAAAACAGGTCTTCAGTCAAACATGATTTCAGCTACTTGCTCGGTTTTAGGCTATGAGAGATTAGTCAGCAAGTAGGACATCATCTTGGTATTTAAAATATCATTGAGGAAATGATGAGAAAGAAGCAACAGTAACGGTGCTGTGGACTTTTTAATTGGGTGAGCCTTTGAACGTTATATGTATACGTCTGAGAATGTAAGTGTATCTGCCAGGAGTCACCCAAAGAAGTAAGACTGATAGGAGGTAGGTACTAAGAGATTTATTGCAAATGATTGGCTTATGGGTGGTGGGGGCTGGCTGGGCAGGCTGCAGGGAAGGGCAGCCTGGAAAGTTCTGGTGCACATGAGCTGAAGCTGTGGCCTGCAGGTAGCCCTTCTCCAGGGCAGCCTCAGCTCTGCTCTCATGGCCTTCTAACTGATTGGACGAGGTCCACCCTGGTTACCTAAGATGATTTTTCTTTCTTTAAGTCCAGTGATTAGGGCTTCAATCACATCTACAAAATGCCTTCACAGTGACACCTAGACTATTAGTGTTTGACTGAATAATGGGGGCTAGAGCCTAGCCAGGTTGCTATAGCAAAAAGACCATCACATCAACCAAAGGAAATAAGCCCGAATACAGAAAAGCTTAATTGGGGGCACATCTGTTCCCTTCCACCAAAATACCTGGAAACATAAAGTGTTGACTAATGGGAAAATGGTTAAATTATGATACATTTACATAAAGGATATTATGTTGTTAAAATATTTTAAAATTATATGTATTTTTAAAGTTTCATAATTTAAAAAATCATGAAATGTGTGATTATAACTTTTTAATAATGTGAATGGGAAAAATGGACATCAGCAAAATACTAGAATAGGTATGTTGGTGTAGTAATGTATTTGCTAACTTTAAATTATCTCTAATAGGAAGAATAAACATTCTAAAAATATTCTGAATTTTCAAAATATCATGCGGGGTCAAGGACATTTTATTTCTATCAAGCCAGTTGATTTTCTAATTTATTTTTGCCAATAAATTTGTTTGTAAAGTTGTTATTAAAGAAGCTTAAACCTTTGGTCATGACCACTAGGACAAATTAGGGTGGGACTTTATCATTTGTTTGATGCCCTTCTAAGAAAGAGAAAAAAATACAGGTCTCAGATTGGTGGGTATTTTTTATCACAGGTGAAAACAAGAACTTCGCAGGGTAACTTATTTGTATAAATGCTTTCTGCCTTAATAAAACCTGCTGTAGAAAAGTTCAGAGTTATAACAGAGGAATGAATGCATATTCTACTTTCTTAGAAATGAAAAAAACATCCTGGAAATGGATCACATTATTACAGACATGGTCAAGTGGAAAGGTTGTGTGTACCCCTTTAGGACATTTCATATTTAAATGGAAATACATTGAAGTATGATTCCAACTATGTATAAAGAATGTTTGTGTAAGTGTGTATGTGTGCATGCATGTATTTGTGTGTGTGTGTGGTACAACACATTGTTAGAAATTATGTGTGGGTGGTGAAATTATTGTTATATATTTTTTTCTCTACTTTCCAAACATTCTAGTGTATTACTGTAATAATCATATAACCATGCTTTAAAATTAGTCTTTAAAAATTCACATAACTTTTAAAGACATGCATCACGCCTTTAAAGTGTGCCTCTGGTATGTAAAAGCATCTATAAGGTGGAGTGTAAAAAAAGATGAGCTGGTTTGTGCCTGGTAAGTGGGACTCAGGACTTTTGAAACAAGAACTGAACATAGGTGGTTTATAAGAGTGACTTGCAGGTAAGCCTTCCAAAGTGTTGAATGAGTGAATGATCCCCACATGCCCCTGCATGTGTGACATGCCACCTTCTTCCAGTCCAGTGGCTGCTCTCCATACCCTGTCCCTCCCTCTAACCCCACACTCCCGTTTCGCCTCCTAGGCTGAACACTTCCCGTGTGCAGGGGCTGCTTAGATCTGTCCGTTGTTTCTAGTGTCTAGACCAGAACTTAGGACATGTTGGTGTTCAGTAAAGAGTAGCTGAAATAAGTCGTTGCCTTTATCATTGTCAAAATGATAAATATCAGAGAATGTCCATAAACATGAACATTCCTCCTTATGACTGCTCCTTTTGTCTTCAACATCAAGAACTCTTGTTCTTTGTTGGGGTAATTAGCAGGAACAGTACAAAAAGAGACAAGAACCATGGGACTAGATCATACATAGTACTAGAAATTCTTTTTTTAAATTAAATTTATTGGGGTGACTTTGGTTAATAGGATCACATAGGTTTCAAGTGTACAATTCTATGATACACGATGATCTGCCTGTCACATTGTGTGTCCCTCACCTAAAGTCAAATCATCTCCCATCGCCATATATTTGGCCCCCTTTCCCCTTTACTATGCACCCCCCACCGCCCTGAAGGGCTCTTTCTGCCAGATTCTGACCTTTCTCATGACAGCAGGGACATTGTAAAGTCAGTTCTCTCTTTGGGAGAACAGTGGAAGGAGTTCTCACCACAAATTATCCTTGGACCTGGAATTACATTTGCAACTGTTGCTTGGACTATTATAGCAAAATAAACTCAATTTCTGGTCATTCACTTAAAGCCTAAAAAAGGAATCAGAAAATTTTATTGTAAATAAAGGCAAAAGTGAGTGTATTTCAATGTTATGGGTCAGTCCTTATCTTCATTTAACTCAAAGTGAAGAAAACTAAGAAGAAATCCCGAGATCCATTTCCCATCCAGCTTGCCATTCAAAGAGGAGTGAGGAGCCCATTGAAGGGGAGGAAGGCATCAGGGTTCCAGGCAGGCAGCGTGGAGCAGGGCTTCCACGTGTCTGAAAAGCTCACAGCCCATGGTTTCTCTTTATTCCATAGCAGGACCTCTCGAGATGGTGGTCTTCACAGAGTTGACAGAGTTGATTCTGGCCCAGCCTAAATTCCTTATTCCTCTCAGTGTTTCTACAACCAGTTAAACACACACCTGCATTAACAGTGTTTCTTCTCAATAAAGCTAGAAAAAAGTGAGGTGGGGGGTTCCTATCAGTTGAAGTAATTAAGATTCCTAATTGATTGAACAGTGTTTTTTTAAGAGGTAGGTTAACAGGTTAGTCTTTTAATACATGATCCAATTCTCATGGGCCTTTCTTTTCTTCCCCCTCTGCCTCCCTTCCTTCTCTCTCTCCTTCATTCATTCACACATTCAACTGTCAAATATTGAATATTTACTGAGTTGCTGCAATATACCAGGCATACTTCTAAACTCTGGGAATCCAGGTAGGAGCAGAAACAAATCTTTTCCCTCATGGAACATACTTCATTGTGTGGGACATAAACAAGAGCAAACATACATGTGATATGCAGGCAGTCAGTACTGAGAGTATGGGGACAGCTTGGGGACAGGAGGCGGTTGTAGTCAGGGAAAGCCTTTCTGATAGGAGCCACATGTGAAATGAGGGAGCAAACTATGTGCACATCTAGGGGAAGGACACTCCAGGAAGAGGGACCTGCAGGTATAAAGACTCTCAGCTGGGACTGTGCATAGTCAAGGGAATAACAAGGAGACTAGTGAGGCTGGGGAGAGAGAGTGTTGCAGGAAATGAGCTCAGAGAAGTGTGGGTAGGGGACAAGATCACATGTCTGAGTGTGTGCTCTGTACCTCTCTGGGGTAAGTGGAATTGAGGGCTCAGTGGTTAGTCATGCTGGCAGGTGTTTAACCACGATGATCTTACGTGAGAACAGTTTACAAGTGAACAACACACATGTTTTTAAATCTGAAGTATTGTGATTAAATCTTAAATGTAGAAGTGGACTTTGCACAGTATTTTAAATGTAAGATATTTGAATTAGAATTGAATTAGAGGAAACTGTAATAATCATCAAGTAACATCTTATTTCATAGATGAGTCGATTGTGATTCAGAAAAAATGATAATATATAGTCATTGCTATGTCAGTCATTCTGCCGAGCGCTTTATACACTCAACCCTCACTGCAAACCTGTGGGATAGGCATCAGTATCCCCATTTTGAGGACACCCAGGCTGACTGAAGTTAAGAAACTTAGACCAGATCAGAGCCCTACTAAGCAGCAGAGCCATGAGTCAAAGGCAAACTCAATCTTCCTCTTGTCTGGCAGAAGCTTTCTGACAATTCATGTTTTATATTTAAACCCCCCAAAATTCCAGTATCCAGGCTCCTTGAGTTTTGGGACAAGGCCTTCTGTTTTCCCTTTGCTTGACTCAAAAACTCAGCTTTTGACAAATATGTTCTACTGCTTCTGAGTGATAATGTGTTCCAAGTTGATAGTTGGAATAGTTAGGTCTCAAATGACAAACCACAGCCATTAGACTCCCAGTCTGGTGCTCTTTATAGGATGCCACCCCACTTTTTGAATACCTCCACCCCCACTTCTCCAACAATCAAGTCAGGGACCGCTCAGGGAGGGGAAAGGGTGTTGCATTCAAGCCTTGTCACAGCCCTGCCTTCAAATCACCAGTTCCTCTGACAGAACCAGCCATGAGCAACTGCTTGAATTTTGGTCAAGGTCGACTTTACCTTCTGCACTTGCCCTAAATTAGTTTGGCTGTTGGTCCAAGAATGTTTCCAAATTAAACTACATGGGAAAAATAATTCTATCAGTAATTTTTTAAAGAGTTATTAACTAGGGGAGAAATTGGAGGAAAGACAGAACACATTTAATGGTGCAGATCATGCTGTTCTGCCAGAAATTTAATTCTTTTCTCCAGAGACAACATTTTAAAGAACATTTAGAAGGAAGACATAAAAGGCTAACATCTTTGGAGAAGAGAAATATGTGTTATCTGAGCAGAATAACCTGGACCAACATTTGCAAATGACATAATAAACATCAGGAAGGCTGAAAGCAAAGAATAGCAGGTTACAGCTTTCCAGAGTTTTCTTTGAGTTTTTGCTGCATCTTTGTTTTGTGTTCCTTATGGGAGAAGACCATTATGCATGCATCCCAGAGGACTCAGGATAGTTGGCTTGTTCTTTCTCTGTCTACAGCTGGCTAAATACTCTTTGGCACAGTGCAGCTCAGGATAATACTTGGATTTATTGACCAACAGGTTGCAGGGGGCGGGGGGAATGCTGTGTCAAAAGAACATATGCAATCATTTTTCAGAAATTCAAATGAGCAGGAAGATTCTAAAGAGTTAAGAGTTTCGAAAACTAGAAAATTGACTTAGCTATACCACCTCTAGACATTTATACTCAGGAAATAATAGAACAAGTAAACAAAGTTATAAATGTGAAGTTGTTCATTGAAGAGTTATTTATAATAGCAAAATTAGGAAACACACATATACAAGAACATATAGGGAATTAAAATGTTTTAAAAATAAATTGTGTATATGATGTAAGCATCATGGTGGAATAAGATTTTCCTCATTTTTGTCCTACCCTCCCCCCCAGCGATAATTTGGCACTCATCCGTCGACAATAGTGCCTTTGTAGGAGCTGTGAGAAACTCATTTTTCTCTAGCCCCATCAAAGTACTAGATCGTGAGCCAGATGGTGTCACT
>VMDR010004881.1:0-56115 GCA_007922815.1 Macrotus californicus
AAAAAAAAAAAAAGAGAAAGGACCCACAAAAATGAAATCAGAAATGAAAGTGGAGAAATAACAACTGACACCAAAGAAATACAAAGGATTGTAAAAAAATAACTTACAAACAACTATATACCAACAAACTGGATGACCTGGATGAAATGGATAAATTCCTAGAAACATAACAATTTTCCAAAACTAAATCAGAAAGAATCAGAGAATCTGAATAAACAGATTACAAGTAGTGAAATTGAAGCAGTAGTCAAAAAACTACCAACAAACAAAAGCCTTGGACTGGATGGCTTCACAGGGGAGTTTTACCAAACATTCTGAGAAGAACTAGCACCTCTGCTTCTCAAAGTATTTCATAAAATTCAAGAGGATGGAAAGCTTCCAAACTCATTTTATGAGGCCAGAATTATCCTAATTCCAAAACCAGATAAAGACACTACAAAGAAAGAAAATTATAGGCCAATATCTCAGATGAACAAAGATGCTAAAATCCTCAACAAAATATTAGCAAACTGAATACCGCCATGCATCAGAAAGATCATACAATACGATCAAGTGGGATTTATTCCAGGAATGAAAGGTTGGTACAACATTTACAAATCAATAAATGTGATTCACCACATAAACAAAATGAAGGATAAAAACGACATGACCATATCAATAGATGCAGAAAAAGCATTTGATAAAATCCAGCATCAATTTATAATAAAAATTATCAGCAAAGTGGGAATAGAGGGAACATACTTAAACATAATAAAGGCCTTATATGACAAACCCACTGCCAGCATCATACTCAATGGGCAAAAACTACAAGCATTCCCCTTAAGATTGGGAACAAGCCTAAAGTAAGGGATGCCCACTTTCACCTCTCTTATTCAACATAGAACTGGAAGTCCTAGCCACAGCAGTCAGACAAGAAGAAGGAATAAAAGGCATGCAAATCAGAAAGAAAGTAGTAAAACTGTCATTATTTGCAGATGACATTATTCTTTACATAGAAAACCCCAGAGATTCCACACAGAAACTACTAGAACTGATAAATTAATTCAGCAAAGTAGCAGGATATAGAATTAATATCCAGAAATCAGTTGTACTTTTATATGCCAATAAGAAACTAACAGAAAGGGAAATCAAGGTAACAATCCCATTCACGATTGCTTCAAAAAGAATAAAATACCTAGGAATAAACCTAACCAACTATGTAAAAGATCTGTACTTGGAAAATTATAAGACACGGAAGAAAGAAATTGAAGAAGATACAAATAAGTGGAAGCACATACTGTGTTCATGGATAGGGAGAATTAACATCATTAAAATGTCCTTACTACCCAAAACAACCTATAGATTCAATGCAATTCCTACCAAGATCCAATGACTCATTTCACAGAACTAGAACAAATATTTCAAAAACATATATGGAACCACAAAGGGCCCCAAAGAGCAACAGCACTCCTGAGATATAAAAACTAAGTTGGAGGAATCATGCTATCTTATAGCAAACTATATGACTATAGTAATCAAAATAGCCTGGTACTGGCATAAAAACAGACACATAGATCGATGAAATAGAATAGAGAGCCCAGAAATAAACCCAAACCTATATGGTCAATTAATATTTGACAAAGAAGGCAATAACATACAATGGAGTAAAGATAGTTTATTCAATAAATGGTGTTGGGAAAATTGGGCAGATATATGTAGGAAAATGAAACCAGACCACCTTCTTATACCACACAGAAGAATAAATTCAAAATGGATTAAAGACTTAAGTGTTAGATGCAAAACCATAAAAATCCTAGAAGATAGGCAGGAAAGCATAGGCAGGAAAATCTTGGACATTGCTCATAGCAATTTTTTATCAGATATATCTTCCCAGGCAAGGAAACAAAAGAAAAAATAAGCAAATGGGATGGCATCAAAGTAAAAAGTTTTTGCACAGCAAAGAAATCATTAACAAAATAAAAAAACCCCCACAGAATGGGAGAACATATTTGCTGATACATCTGATAAGGGGTTAAATGTCCAAAATTTACACAGTAGTTACAAAACTCAACACCAAAAAAACAAACAACCCAATTAAAAAATGGGCAAAGGACCTGAATAGACACTTCTCCAAAAAGGACATACACATGGCCAATAGACATATGAAAAGATGCTCAATGTCACTAAACATCAGAGAAATGCAGATTAAAACCACAGTAAGATATTATTTCACACTTGTGAGAATGGCTATCATCAATAAATTAACGAATAACAAGTGCTGGGGAGGATGCGGGAAAAGGGGAACTCTTTTGAACTGTTGGTGAGAATGCAGACTGGTGTAGCCCCAGAAGCACCCCTGTGTTCATTGTAGCATTATTTATAATTGCCAAGATATGGAAGCAGCCCAAGTGTCTATCAGTAGATGAGTGGATAAAACAACTGTGGGACATTTACACAATGGAATACTATTTGTCCATAAAAAAGAAGAAAATTTTACTTTTTGCGACAGTATGGATGGACCTGGAGAACATTACGCTAAGTGAAATAATCCAATCAGAGAAAGACAAACACCATATGGTTTCACTCATATGTGGAATCTAATGAACAAACTGAACTAACAAGGAAAATAGGGACAGATTCATAGATGGAGAGCAGGATGACAGCTAGTGAAGAGGGGAGGTTAGGGACTGGAGGGATAGAGCAAAAAAGAAAAAGGACTCATGGGCATGGACAACAGTGTGGTGATTGCTGAGAGGAAAGGGGGAAGGGGACTAAAATGTAGTATAAAAAAACACAATACAGATTAAATTTAAAAAAAGGACTAGCACCAACCTTAGATGTACTCCATAATGCAATCAGAATGATTCAAAGAGAACTCAAAGGGGAATGACTTTCTCACTGTATAATCCAGTGTTACTTAATTCTGTCTCCATTCATCGCTTAAACTCGTCTTGGTACTGCCACTGCTGGTGAGCCCCTCATTGTATTCGCTGCCTTCCGTATGTCTCTTGCCTTTGGGATTTCAAGGCTTAATTTGGCTGTTCTCATATTCTCCTTCTGAGGGTCACTTTCTGCCTTTTTGTTAATGCTGATCATACAAAGAGGAAAGGTAGAAAGCCAAAAGAAGCATTGTAACAAATGAAATTCTCTTTTTCAAGGCAAACAGCCAGATATTATACTCGTATAAGTCACATCAGAGGGCATCTTTACAAAAATTCTGGAGAAATGGCTATACTGGTTTCCAGATTTAGAAACTTTTTTGCCTCATTTGGAAGGACTGTTTGGAAGGAGGGATTCTCAGCAGACATCTTTCTTCGTGAGTCAAATATGTTTGGGTGGGATAGTAATATTTTCCCCATGGGTGGGATGGTGTGGTTCTGCTTCTAAGGTGAAATTATTTGAGTATCTTTACATATTATGGAAAAATGTAAGTTTATGTGGTTTGTCAATAACAACCTAGTTACTTATAATTAACATTAGTGAAGTTGTGACAGGTTCATGTGAAAAGGATAAGGAAATATAGTGTAATATTTTCTTTTAGAAAAAGCACAAAGACAGACCTATCTTTTAAGAAATGCACAAAATATTAAACTTAGATTTGGAACCAAAGGCCACTTTAATTGAAATATGATGGTATGAAATTTTTTTGAATTGATATATTGCTTTAGATTTGCATCAAGTTATTATGTGCATGTATTTCAATGAAAGGCATGTAGTTTCAGAACCTTTCATACAAGTATCAATTTTCCTTTAGCATTGCTCAATACATTATGTTGTGGATAAACATGCAGAATGATTTATTCTCTTCTCACTTTGGACAAAGCATTTTTTTCTAATACACATACTCACTCGACGTAAATGGCTTAACTGACAAGGTTAGATCTCGCGGCCTCTGCACCCAGTGGCATTCGGCACACAAACGGTGCTTATATGGTAGTCAGTCTAACTGTCAAGAGCCGTTAGGGGCTTCCAGGCAGTAACTGACACAAACATTCTCTCTTGCCCCCATTTGATTTTTGAAGAAGCAAGATAGATATTAGTCAGTGCTTAGAATATGTTTTGGATAAATGTTTAAGATGTTCTGAGTGGAGGCCCTGCTCACATTATTGTCATTGGTACAGTTTTCAGCTCCGAAGCTTTCTGAAATGATCTTGTTGAAAGCGTTGCTAACACTGTTAGGGACCTGTTCCTCCCTCCCTCTCCTTTAAATTACACTAGATCCCACAATTTAAAAAGTGCTTATGAGAACACTATGATGAAATGCGGATGATAGAAATGTGGCTTTGAACTGTCTTTTTGTGTGCGCTAAATCACTGATGAGTCACTGTCTCCACTTTTACTTAATTTCAAGATTAAATTCAGTCACAAACATGCTATTTTTAAAGAGTGGTTGATGTCTTGGATGTGACAATAAAAATGAAAGAGCAGGATCCACAATCATGTTCAGCTCTGGGCACAACACTAAAAATATATATACCTAGAAAAAATTCTGGAGAAAAGCATGGCAATAATTATTGTCTTAATATGTTTCAATAGTATTTTTTCCCTTTAGTCATTTTAAACAAATTTTCTTTAACATTAACTTTTCTAGAATGAGAATATTTTAGCATGGGCAGGTGTAAAATAACTAAAGGGGATCCTGTAATGGCTAATGTTTATGCTTCGGCTAAATTGTTAGTTTTTCAGTTATGTTAATGAATACACAAAGCTTCTAGGTCAGCAATTTTCTAGCTTGTTTGTGCCACACTGACATTTAGTATACACCAGCTCTCCCCTGCTTTTGGTTTTATTCGTCTATATTATTGGTCTTATAAATACTTCAGGTGGAAACACCACCTTCCAGGTGATGAGGCAGTATGTTCCTCTAGTGGTGAATGAAGATGCTTCCCCTCTTCCTCTACTGGGTGGTCCAGAAGGCTTCACTCTTCACTTCAACCTGGCCATAGCTCTGTTGTTAGCAGAACAGCAGGAGTGGCCTGGTCCATTTCTGCGACTCACAGAAATTCTTTGGGATCCTCAGCAAAAATTGCTTCTTCTTCTCTGTCAACTTTCAGAAGCTTCAGGAGGTGGAAGGCATGTGAGTGATTATAGGACACTTTGTAGGAGTCATTGGAAGCTGAGCATTTTATGTATTTTGATTTTAGGGTAGAGGACAGGGAAGCTCTACGTTTGGACTTGGGACAGGTGCGAATTCTCATGAATAACCATGTAAGAAAGTAAAACAGAGCTAGGTAGTAACTAGCAGAGTGAGTGATACAGAAGACTTGCGTGGCATCACTTCCATCTTTGTCAGTCTTGGCCTTGCATCATCTCGCATCCATTCTCTGTCTGTGTGAGGCTGTACAACAATGGGGAAAAAGAAGACAGTATACTTAATACCAGTCTGTTTACTGAATCAAACATTGCCTAAAGTTGTTCTGTTATCATTTCTGTCTCCTGTGAGAGAAAAACTCACTGAATGAGTGAGAAAAAGTCATTCCCATGGAGTGAATCTGCATGGAAGAGTGTGCAGTAATTTGTGCAAATGACTACTAGTCCTGGAACTTCTCAGTAAAGAAAGTTCCATTACCACTTCTCTGCACAAATACAAACAATCTGAAAGTTATTGAAGTGGTTTAAAATGGAATATGTGTCATTTGGGTTCTTTCAAGCAGGACATGCTTTTATAAGAGATGATAGTGGCCTTTAGCATATGACTTCCCACATATCCCAACCTCCCATTGTAAAGAGATGGTTTTGAAAATATCAGTCCAGGAGAATCTTCAATTGCTGCATTGCTTCAAGAAACCGTATAATTTTGGTTGTTAGAAACACTACTCCAAGAGAACTCTCCTTCACTACAGGGAACACACGCCAGCGATAGGACCGAACTCAACCTCAGATGATTTGCAGTCAAGCTATCTGGTGCAGTGTCTAGAGAGAAAGATGTTTGGATTCTTTTGTATTTGATGACTTTGCATATGTGAAATGAAGGGGTAAAAATGAGATAACTGGGTCTTTTCTTTTCCTTCTCAATACTTTACTGTGTAAAGAGACCTCATTTTTTTTTACTATGCTTTATTCTTTGATATTTCTAATTTCCTTATAAGTTTAGGAAAAGTGATATATGTTCATACATCTGTATCAAGCAGCCGCTTTTATCAGTGATCAGGCCTGATGTTGAAGGGTCCAGGTAACCTGCCTCCACAGCTGTCAGGGAACCAGGCTGCCATGGCCAGGACACATCTTGAGGGGCATGTTTGCAATTTTTAAAAAATGGCATTTCTGTTTCACAGTTTTTACATAAGGAGGAGACCGTGCTGTCAAAATTTTTCTTTCTATCTGAACTAGGTTTATTGTATCTCCTGTTATCTCCTTTCCTATAGTCTCCTGAGTGTTTGATGTAGAAAGTTCCTCTTTATGATAATGGTGCCTTTTTTTGTGTCGAAGTTCTGAGTGAGCAGGGGCTGTCGACTGCAGAGTCACCGTGCGTGGGTTGGCTGGAGGCTGGTGGGGGAGGTAACAAGGGGTTTGGGCCAAGCCACATTTTGTGCTTGCTTTCTGAAATTTCACGTGGGTGAGTTCTGGCTGGAATAAAAATAAGGACCACTTTGACAAGGAAAGGGAAGTGGGAGGTGTCTCGAGAGGGAAGATAGAGACTAAGCGGTGTCCATGGCCAGCAGCCAAGCCAGGCCATCTTCTCCCTCTAAGAGTGTTTAGATCTGGCTGGTGGGAGTCATTTTCATCTACATTTTCTTGTTGCTTGGCTCACCTTGGAGCAGCAGTCTAGAATTGTTGCTATAATTTATAGTACTTTGAGGACATTTCGTTTTTTTTTTTTTTTTTAAAGGGTATAAAGCCATTGACCTGGACTGGAATTACAGCAGGGACTTTGCTGTGGGAAACAACTTACAAGGCAGATTACACTAGCTGGTCCTCAGTTAAATTACTAATTTCTCCATCCACATTGCACCCGTTCTTTTCCCTTCCATGGCAGAAGCTGCCAGTACCTTCATACAAACGGTCTTGGTCAGGGGTCTGTCTTCCTATTTAAAGGTGGCCTTTTTGAGTATGATTTCACAGATATTAGAACAGACCTCTTGCCCTCTTCCCGCTAACTCATCTACCAGCAAACTAACCAGCCAACCCACCCACCAACTGATCTTTTTACTGTAGGACAGAGCCCTTTATTCCCAGGTTTAAAGTAAATGTGCAGTATAAATGTATAAGAGAACCAGTTTTTTTCTTGAATGTTTTTATTACTACAAAGTCAGCTGAACATGAAAGGGGAAATGGAGAGGCTAAAGGAGTTGGGCGAGGTTATTGAAACTGGAGGGCTGCAATTATTTTACACCCTTTACATATGTATTTCCAATTTTGTTTTGGGCCAGACTGTCAAATATTATTCATGAATCAGGCATAGCCTATTTTTGAAGAAATTCTCATGAATAGCGAATAAGAAAGATCTGGTGTGACTAAAGGACCCAAAGAAATACCAGTTTCTCTGTTTTAGGTTTCTGTGATTCTTCCAACATGTTCTCAGTGCAGCCATTACTGCTTACGCTGATTGCAGGGCCCTCTGTTAGTTGCCCATTCCACAGAATTGCCCTCCAGGGAGATGTGGCTAGTTGCATGCTGTGCACTGATCCCGTGGAAGGAAGTTGTGCTGGAACCCAGGAATTTTCTTCAGCCTTTGATGTTTAGGAGTTGCCATCCTAGAACATCTCTCTGCTGCACTGGGGACAAGTTATTCCCCCTTTCTAGGTATTTATGCTTTCTTGATAACTCAGTATTTGTACATATTGTGTAGACAGGTATTTTTAATTTAGTTTAATTTAAGAGCTATTCCTTAGTCACCTGCTATGAGTAAGACACTATTCCAGGAATTCAAAGTGAAGCACGGGCTGTGGACTCGGGTTAAAGTGGGGGAAGGTGGGATTCAGAATGGTGAAACAGAAGAAACAGAAGACAGAATTTTAAGCACTTTGCTGTGTCAAAAGTAAAGGGAGATCACATCTAATAGGGAAGGCACCTTGATTGGTTCAGGGTTGCTGGTTTGGTTTTGTTCTCTCCTTCTTTGGTGAGGCTTAGGGTCAATGTATAAAAAGCAAGACATTAATAAAGAAAATATTTAAAAGTATCTCATCCTAGAAACAAAGCCTATGTGAGTGAAGCAGTTCCTGGCTCACTGCTTTTCAAAAAGCTTGTCCTCAATTAAGGTTCTGGAAAGAGAACTTTTAAAAATTTCAGTGAGTGGGTAACAATTCTTAGCTGATTGTTAATTATTTAGGAGCTCATTATCTAGTTGGAGAATTATCTAAGTTGCCCTCTTCTTCACCTTTTATTTCTGCCTCTCATCTGATGTTTGTGTCATTTCTGTGTACTAATTTCTTCGTAGCTGGTAGAAAGGAAAATAAAAAGATTAACGGCAGATCTGTAGAAAGATGGGTGAGGAAAAAGCTGTGAAGTTTATGCGAAATGAGGGTAACTGGTGAAGTACTCGTCCGTTCCATTTCATTGCCGTCATGGATAATGACTGATGGAAGTTCATGGAACCGGGCCTATTGAGTGACTTAAGATCAAGATGTATCTTGGGCCAGACTGGGAGGTAGGTTTCTGACAGTTATTATTTTTTCCTTTTAAAAAATATTGTCCTTAACTATGCTTGCATTATATAATGATTTTATAAAGTCTTTGTGCTTTTTTTTTTGCATATAGTATTTAAATTCCTGAGCCTAAAATTAACTTTCTGGAAGAGTAAGCTGGATTAAAAAATGGTTATAATGGCAGACATACGTGCTGTGAGATGCTCCCAGAAATCTGTAGGGCAAATGTGAGAGCGTTTTGGTTCATGCAATGCAGCCAATCAGAGTTTATGGCAACTGTCATTCAATATCAGCAGCCATAGTTACAAGATGAGTATTGAATACTTTAAAATGGATGTGGTTCCTTCTCTTATCTTAGGAAAAAATGGTTTGGTTTACCAACAAATGGTTTTTTGTTAGGATGCCTTCTAGGCTGTCCTAGAAGGATAGGAAGCTGTCTTCCAAGGAAGCTATCTTCCAAGGAGTTTTTTCTTCAGCTCTTTTAAAAGTAGAGTGAGGAAGGGACACTATAATAAAATGTCTAATGGATCCTGAACCCACTTTCGGTGACTTCATGGAGGTTTGTTAATGTGCAGCTATAGGGGGGAGTGTTCATTAGAGCTGAGAAGGAAATTAGTGTTCATGCTTTTGATCTTGTGAAGACAGCATATCCACACCCACATCCACAAGGCCTTTCTCATAATCACAGCAATCAAATCAGGAGTTTTCTCTTTTTCTTTTTCCCTTAGACTCAAAAGCACTATTAAGGTGATTGATAACATTTGAACGAGTGCTTTCAGATAAGAGAGGTATAAGTTCAAATTCTGACCCCTGGATAGAGTTTTATGAAGCCTGTTTCCTCGTCTCAATTCTCTCACCAGCTACTTCTATCGATTGTGGTCACCAAGGGCCCTGTGATGTTCTCTGCTAGACCAGCCTCTGAATGTTTGCAGATGTTGTTTGGACAAAGACATTTTGGAGATAAACTTTAGACATAGAATTTTGAAAACAAGCACAAACTAGACACAGTTACAATGAAAGGTTAAATAGAAATTAATCAGGTGTTTGATAATAGGGTTAAAAAAAAAACACTTGAAGTCAATTAGTCCCAAAGAGAAAAGGCTATGAAACAAAAACCAAAGGAAAAAAATCATTATGATTTTTGCATGAAGAGGAATGACTGACTTGGGACTCAGAATGTTCCCTAAATATTTAAGATGATATTTGGATGGCTTACTCCTGTGTACTTTGCACGTGGGATGGGTCAGTTGGGTAATGATTCCAAGCCTGGTGATGAGTAGGGAAGTTGTTCCCAAATTACCCTTCGAACGGACCTGTCTGAACTTTAGACTCATACCTTCAACCCAGATGTAGCAGCTTCATGTCACATCTCAAGTTTTACATGTTTCAATTTCTTGATCTTCCTCTAGAACTATGCTTCTCTTCTAGTCTTTATAAGCAAGTAAATGTTTTTATCTTCTTAGAATGTTGGGATCCATCTTTGCAACTCCCTCTATATTTAGGGCATCATCAAGTCGTACTGATTGGCTTCCAACGCGTACCTTTACCCCACCCACTCCACCTCCATGGTCACTGCAGTTCAAGCTACTGTGCGCAGGTGGCGGCAGTAACCTCCTGACTGATCTTGTGACTTCCACATTTTCCTTTCCTCATACTCTTCTCACACAGTGGTTAGAATGCGATACAAGCTGTACTGCTGGGATGTGTCTCAGGGTAGAATGTTTGAGATGGGGTAGGCATCTAAATCTCTCTCAGGTAAGTCTAAGCTAGGCAGGAGGTCTTGGGCTGTTCTACTATCCTCAAAACATGGTTTCTATTTTGGGTCCTGAACTTCATTTTTACCATCTCCCATCAACAGATGGGAGGGAAAGGGCCTAGTCCTTTTAGAGAACATGTACCTAGTCCTTTTAGGGCACTGCTTAGGAGCTTGGAGAATTTATGCAACTTCCTGAAGGTCACACAGCTATTTGGTGGTAGAGCTGATTGGATCTGAGGTTTGTGTGACTCAGAAGCTGCAAGATCACATATAGGTAAAAAGAAATAAAACAGCTATTGCACTCCAAATGAACATTGAGCCTATTAAAACCCATATTTTGAAGAGATGAATAGAAAGGAGGCCACTTGAAAACTACACTTGAAAATGATAGGAAACAAATACAATTATTAGCATAAGGAAAAAGAAAATCTTCCATTGATGGGGGTGGGAACGGAGATGATACAAAGGATCAATGGCATTATCTCTTGTGGAAATTCTTTTTTTTTTGAAACAGGTAAGTTATTTAATTAGATTTTCAAAAGAAATTTAGAACTTCATTTTGTGAGGATAAAGGCCATTTGTGAGAGCAAACAGAGTGGAGGCAGTCCTGGAGCTGGGGAACAGCTTTGATTTTTGGCAGAATTTGTGAGTCCATGGTTTTCTGATCAACCTTGCGTTGCTCTGTAATCTCGTATTTCTCTTTCTCCATGTGGAAGATCTCCCCCTCCTGGTGTCTGGGCTTGCGCAGCTTCTTCTTCTTGAAGTAAGTACCAGTGAGATGCTTGGGGATTTTCACACCACTGATAGCAATTTTGGTGGAGGTGGTGATGACAAATTTCTGGTGTGTTCTAGCAGAGGAACTCAATTAAGGGCCAGAGGTCCAGTCACAAGTAGCAAGCCACTGCTCAGCTGCTTCAGAAACACCACCCTCTTGCCTGTGTGGCGCCCAGAAGGATGATCAGGATGGTCTCGGGAGTGGTGTTGGCCTGCAGTTTCTCACACGCGGACTGAAGGGTTTCTTGCTGTGGCTCAACCGCTTTTGAGGCGCATCTTCAGCAGGGTAGTATTTAGGCATTTTGTGAAGCTTAACCACTTGGGTACCACCATTCTTGTCGCCACCAACTGGTTTTGTGACAGTCCCAAGACATTTCTCCTTCTTTTTGTCTTCAATCCTGAATTTAGCTGCTGAACACTTCCTCTTGTGCTTGACCTTTCGGGAATACATAGCTGACTGGGAATACCTGCCAATTCCTCTGATGAGGACAGGGTTTCGGCTGCTGTGGGGCTTCCCACTCTTAGGCGTCTTGGCCTTGAGGTGACCCGTCTCAACCTTGCCACCTGCATCAGCCTTGTTGGCTTCATGTTTCTTCTCCTTAGTGTCTGGCTTCTCAGTTTTCTTCACCTGCCATCTTGAAGATGGGAAAAGAACTTAAGGCCGTGGCTTTGGGTCTCTAAGCCTCTTGTGGGAGTCCATATCTGAGTGGACCAAAGTCCTCAATAAAATTTAAAAAAACCCTGTCCATTCAATTTTTTGGTTATATCCATTTAATAGCTTCAGAAGGGTGACATTACAAAGTGTAAGTAGCTGCTCTCTCCAGTTAACATCAAGTATAACACAGGTGAAGTCTGATGTCAGGCTTCCTTAAGCAGTGGCTCCTAACCCCGGATGTACATTGAAGCCACCTGAGGAGCTGTGACACTGCCCTGGTCCCTAGCTGCGTCCATGCTCTGGAGTACAAATTCTGGGGATGGGGCCTGTATTAGTTTGTCAGGGCTTCCAAAACAAAGTACCAACGTCTGGGTGGCTTGTGATTATTTATTTGTTTTCTCACAGTTCTGGAGGCCAGAAGTCCAAGACCAAGGTGTTCGCAGGGTTGGTTCTTCTGAGGCTTCTCTCCTTGGCTCGCAGATGCCAGCTCTTTCCTCCCCGTTTCTTCACAGGATCTTCCCTCTGCACCTGCCTGTGTCCTAATCTCCTCTTCTTATAAGGACTTCTATCCTTTAAGTGATAGGGCTACCCTAGTGACCTCATTTTACCTCTTTAAAGAAACTGTCTCTAAATAGAGTCACATTCTGAGATACTAGGTGTAGGATTTCAGCATGTGAATTTGGGGGGAACACAATTCAGCCCACACCAGGACCAAAGAATCAGTGGTTTTAACCCTCACCCCCAAGAGATACCAGTGTGTGGCCAAACTCGAGAGTCAGTGTCCTAAGTAGGATTTTCAAACCTGGTGCGTTAGAAGCTCCTGGGTAGCTTAAAAAAGGCCAAAGACATTTACTTAGGCATCGCCCTCTGAGGTTTCATTTGATATGGGGAGAGATGGGGTGTTGTTGGTTTCCAATGGCTCACAGGTGACTTGAATGTGTAGCTAGGGTTGAACACCAGTCTCTTACAGATGTGTTTCTTAAACTGTATAAATGGAAGCATGTTTTTTATCTTTCTCTTAACTTTTTCCTTTGTTACAAGAAATACAGCTCCTTTTTATGAAAGATGTATATACAATGAAACAATAATTCTTCTAAGGTTGTATAATTTCAAATGTCAAGCGTGGGTTTGGTGATATTATTTTGCATGAGACTCACAGTTCTTTTTGGCTTAATGAAAATAAATGAAAGGAACTTGGGCATATCACTCAGAAAGCAAATGAAGTAACTGACACTTTAATGATTCAGTTCACGAAAGTGTCATAACTTTTAGTGAGGAAATCTCTTGGTTAAAGAAGGATGTTTTTCAGCTTTGAGAAGGAGGCTGGATTTTCCTTTCCAGATGATATAAAAATCTGATAGAATTTCATTGATTTAATCAGACCAATTTCTGTGTTTTGAAGTAAAGCTACTTATCTGGCATTTTTCATTAAGGCTTGACAACAGCTGGCTGCCTCCCAGAATGTAGTATTGTGTCAGAGATTATTTTATAAAGCCATGGATCAGCTGGCATTGTAATGTGCTTAAACTGATTATGTGTACATTTCTTCACTCTCTGGGCTGAAAAGAAATGCCGCACTTGGGTGAGGAACCAGCATTCTTGTTTCAGTGACAAAAGGCCATTTCTACTGTGCTGTGTCACCCATGGACACACTCTCTTTCCTGCTGTGCCTTAATAGTGTTTTCTATTTCAGTTTTTAGCAAGTTATTTTTAAATACTATGATTTCTATTTTGTCTGAATTAGGCAGCTTTAATCAAAGTGATTTAGAAGCAGTATTTAAGATCAGAAAAGCATCACTTAAATGAGGTAAGTATACATTTCGAGAATAGCTGATTTTATTTGTCAGTTCTCTCTGTTGATTTCTGACAGAGATTTGAGTATGTGAACTTTCAACTTTTTAAAAAGACAGTGATTACATCTCTCCATTAAGTAATCATTTTCTAAATTTGTGGGGTTCCCATGTCTTGCTGAAAGCAGTACAAGGATTCCAAGGGCTCAGATTAGTCCAGTTTAAATATATCACCAAGTTTAACATAACCAAGGGGGAGGGTGGGAGTGGGGGAGGAGGGGGGATTGGCTGGGGTGGGGGGGAGAGTGGTGGGGGGAAAATTCAAACTGTAATTGAACAACAATAAAGTAATTTAAATAAATAAATAAATAAATACATCACCATGTTTAGCTATTTTATTTAAAAACACCCAAGAATGCAGCACTAGAAGTTCCCTAACAAAGTGCTCAAAGGAGGGACCAAATGATGTCTTTTCCTTGTATTCGTACTAAAAACTGAGATGGGACACAAATGTCCTAGTGGACAGAGGTACCATTTTCTCAGTGAGGGCAGTGAGCTGATTCTGGTTAAAAATGGACTGTAAGGTGTTGGATGATAAGTAGACTTCAGTGGTACACACTATGCAGTATATACAAGTAGCGAATTATAATATTGTTCACCTGAAATATGTATAAACTTGTGTACCAATTTCACAATAAAAATTTTAAAGTGTATTGAATAAAAAAATGATTAAATAAAATAAATAAGGTTTTGTATTTGGTTTGAATCATTTTACCGTGGCTCTAGAGGGTAAGATTTTGTGAGCAACTTAATTCTGCTGTGATTCCCAGTTACTGTGCGGCTTGTTAGCCTTCATGTGCTACTTCTATCTCTTTCTGCGGCTGTTGGGAGAAAATAAAGCCTCGCAGATATATCTCCTTGTGAACTTTTACATGTGGACTCACTGGTGCCTTTAATACTATTTAGAGTTTTAAAAAGTTTGTATCTTAGGAATCTGTGTCCAGTGGCTTCCAGACTTAGCTACTTATAGAGACCTTCTGGGGAGCCTGTTGAAAATTGAACCCCAGTTTCATCCTGGCCCGAGTGGGTCAGAGTTTCTGCAGATGGGGTCAGGGAATCTTTCTGTCTGGCCCCTTCCCTGGGCGATGCGTGGTGAGGCCAGCCTCCGCCTGGGACTCCTGGCGGTCCCCTCTTGGGGAATGACTCTTAGCTCCATCCACGGTTGTAAGTTCCCAGTCCCAGCTTCCCTGCTAGAAAACGACTGGTCCTTTTTTTTACCATCCAGGAAATATCCTCAACATTTCTTTTTGTTTACCTTGGAAGCATATCTCGAGATAACCATCATCTTTCTTTGAGTTTCACAGGAAAGGGGCACTGGTCAGAGAGTAAACTCCACTTTTGCTTTTCAGTTTATCCATTTTCCATCTTCAATTCCCATCATATCACCACCACTTAACCATCCTCCACCCACCCCTTTTTAAATTGCATCTTTTTCTTAGCCTTTGAACAGCACAGATCTCCCCTACTTGGAAAATTCTTCCCTCTCTCACCTTGCTCCCATTGAATTTCTCAGTCTTTCTCCCACCACGCTTCCAGGAAGAATCGTTTATTTCCTCCTTACCAGTAAGTTTGGTGGCTCTGATTCTTTCTACTCTGAACCTGCCCCCTCAGTAATTTTCTCTAATTATGAAATCCATTTTCTTTTCTAGCAGGTAGATTGGTGATTCAAAGCAGGAAAGAAAAAGTATGAGGAGAACGATGAAAAGAAAAGGCTTTTCTTCTTTTTCTTTAGAAAATATGATTAGAAATATACAAAGGACACATGGGCTTTATCTATTATGAACATTTGATGAGTAAGTGTGGTTGCTCCACTAAAGATTCAGGCCTCCCCCGAAAGATAAGGCAAGAAGATAATCTGTCCTGATTTTCTGCTGACATGCTCATCACAGGTTCTCTTGTCCAATGGTCCATAACAAAGTAAGGCTGTGATTATGGGATCCAATGATGAATATTCAGATAATTTATTGCCAGGTGTCTTAACCAGACCTCACCTAATTTGGAAAGTTTTTCTGTTGCTATGATGTAGGAATCCATTTATTACTAGAATATCAGAAAATTTCCATATTCTCTGGAATTGCCCATAACTTATAAACTCTTTTATTTTTATTTCTTAATTATTTAAATTAAAAAATTATGATGAAAGCATTCTATGAAAATGATTGTCAACTACTTCTATAAAGCATACAAAAAACCCAATATTCTTTTCTTTCCCCTCTCACTGCCTCATTCCACTGACCATAAGAACCATTTCTTTTTTATTAATTCAATTAATATTTATTACATAATTACCATGTGCCAACTGTTCTAGGTGCTGGTATCATTGGTATTGTCTCTTCTATTTAATGCAGAAAAACTATTTCAATGTTTTTAACTACTTGTTCTGATACTTATGTTATTATTTGAAAATAGTATACATCTTGATTAATCAGTTTACTTCCTATTAGGGTATATTAGATCTTTACTCACTTATACTTCCTCTTCCTTTAAGTTCAAAATCTGAAATAAACTGCTGTAGTCTCCAAGCATGCCCTGATCTGAAATGTGTATCCCAAAAAGATGCACTGAATAATTTGGTCTATATTGCAAAGTCAAAAACTTTACTTTCTCTCTATGTAATTTATTATGTTTAAATTTTTGGTTATGTCTTTTTCCAGTATCTTATTGTGGCTATGTAAGTGCTCTCTACTGGTATCTACTGTGTAACTGCACTTTATTTTCTTATTTTTGTGGTTGTCATTTTTTCCAGGAATGAGTAACCGACTCACGTTCCCGCTTGTTTAATTCTCTTTGAAGGCTGTGTCCTCCAGCACCCTCGAACAGTTTTGTAAAGTCTCTCTCAGTACACGTGCCACGTGCCAGGCTCCCCAGTCAGTTCCCCAGCCCTTTTTCATGGCTGCTTCTCAGAGCCTCTGCCTCCTGCCCCCGTGTGTGCTGCGTTCACTAGGCCCGAGGCAGCTGTCCCTCTGGGAATGCCTGTACCTCTCTCCTTTATTTCCTAAATCCATAGCCTCTTCTTTCTTGGTGTATTCCTTTGTCTTGGTGGGGCATATCCTCTAGTGGCTTCTTGAGAAACAGTGCTTGGGAAGTGAATTTTTTAGACTTTGCACGTATGGAAATCAACTGTTGTCCTCTGCTATACCAGCTGAGCTATCGATGGGACAAGCATAGACTTTGCCTGTGTGGGTGGACTAATCACTGTAGGGTGATCAGACAGGTTCACTAGAATTTTCATTAACCACCGCCTTCTCCACAAAAATCACTATACATTAATCTTTTCTCTTGGGCAGTTTAATTTCACCGGAGAAGTCTCAGTCTCCTGAGGACAGTGCAGTCTGAAACTCGATGTTGTGGGGTCGAAGAAACTCAGTGATCAGTATACCAATTTCCACATATTATCCCTGTTTTCAGCACCGTACCTCTTACTTGCTCTCTGGTGTTTCTTTTGTGCCTGCTGAGTCTGAAACCCCCAAGGTGCACTTTCTCTGGAGAATAAACCTCAGATTTCTAGTGGGTAGTGAAGGTTAGGACTTAGCAACTATAGCATGCTGATAAATGTTTAACAACTAGCTCTCTTGAAAAATCAAAACAAAATAAAACTCTGATGTGTAGCACTTTGTAAATTTCTGTAGTACTCCTGCTATGGTTGATTTCAAGCTACCAATTGAGGCCACTGCAAGTTGGCTGTTGCTGGTAAAAGCCACATGAAACCCACCAATGATTGTGTCTAAAAACCCTTTGATTTCAGCAACTACTCTTATTTCATCTTCCAAAGTACCCAGTGTCTCCATTTCCTAAGTACTTCCAGGGGGCAAACTGGCTTGCTTCTTGTAGTCATTGGCTTGGTTTATCTTCTGTCTGCTAAAATGTTTTCTCCATCTGCTTTCCATCTTCAAATGTTGGATGACGGTCTCCTCTTCATTTCATTGATGTTGGAGTTTGTGTTTTTGTTTCCTGTTGTCTTTGGGTTTTAGAATTTTGAAAGAAGAAGGGAGTGAACGTGTCTTTACTTTCCCATCATGAAACCGAAAGTTCTAGTTATTTTTCCAAACAACAACTAGAGTTATAATATGATCCCTGTTCTTAATAGTATTTTGAATAACCTTGTCTAAATTTTTAAAAATATAATTTATAGTATAAGATGCTGAGAAGTAATTTTTGACTTTGCTACATAGGCCAAGTTATTCAGTGTAGTTCTGTAGTGTACCCATTTCAGATCAGGGCATGCTTGAAAACTGTGGCTATGAATGGGAGGATTTTGAACTTAAAAGATATGAAGGAATGTGGGTTAGAGAGATTTACCAAGTTTTCAGTTACTTTGTACTCAATCCTCATAGTTCCTCTATCAGATATTATAGCCACAGATAGATATTATTGAGCTCTGAGGTGGGTATTTTGTTGGGGGAGGTTTCAATGAGGGCGTATTTATTCAGTTATCGAAGTAGAAATACAGATGTCTCAATAAAATGTGTACACTTTTTAGATGTTAATAGCAAAAACAGCCTATTGCCCTTTTTATTTTGTGATCCTTAATGGTTTTCGAGACAAGGTAGCAGTGGTTAAAGGATAGGACCCGCGGTGCCTGTGTCCCAGAGTGCGACTCTGCTGACTGCTGGTCATGGGACCTTGAGCAAGTGTCTTCATCTCTTGGTGTCTCTGAATGTTCATCTTTAAAATTAAGATTGAATAGAAACTCCTCATAGGCTTGTTATGAGGACTGAGTTAATATGTTTAAGCACTTACAGTGTGAGAAGCATGAGGGCTCAATAAATAGTAATCATTATTGCTACTGTTGTTGGCACTAGTGGTAACCAAATTGGTATTGCTTACTACCTGTCTGCTTATTAAAATGCACATAAATATCACATTAAAGTCGTACATAAACACACATTGTAATGGAATGTGTTGTCGTCTGTGATCCATAGCTATTTTATAGCTTTATCACCCTTCTGATAATTTAACAGACATGAATTGAGTGTCAACCATATATAATTTTAGTTTGCTAAATGCTGAGGTTACAGTGTTTCCCAAATGAACTTATTATTTGGAAAAACATTAGAACCTCTCTGCAACATTTACACCAAAATGAATTCCAGATGGATCAAAGATTTAAACTAAAAAAAAAGATAGTGCCCTAGAAGTACTGGTAGGAGATATGGGTGACTATTTAATGTATTGGGAGTAGAGGAAACTTTCTATTTATTGATATTAAAATAAAAAACCTTAAAGTAAAAGATTTGACTAAATAATATGTTAACTTCTGACTGAGGGAGTACTCATCAAAACAAAGTTGAGAGTGAAACAGAAACTGGGAAAGATTCTGACAGCACATATGATAGACAAGAGTAAATTTAATTTCCAATCAATTGTAAAGTGGCAAACAACCTAAAAGAAAACTGCAAAGACAGTCCATTCACAGAAAAAGAAGTTACAAATGGTATGTATGACATTCAAAGGTCCTCACTAAAATTTAAAGACATTTAAATCAGGTAAGAGGTATTTTTCATTTATTGGAAATGGTGGTGGGGGTGGAGGGTGGGGAGAGACACACATGTGAATTTCCAGAGTCGCCAGTCTAGGGAGAATATCCTCTGGGGGTACAATTATCTTGGCCTCTGACCTCAGTAGGCAGCCTCTTCCTTATCTCTGCTTTCACAATGCCCCCTTGAGTGCTCTTCTCCTGCAGTTTTGTTGCCTTGGAAAAAATGCTCTGGCAGGTTGCTGGAAATTTAATGGTGCCTTCCAGCTAGGCATTAGTCACAGGTAGCAATTACTTCACATTCAAATGAGCCAATCATGGTCAACATTTAGAAAGTCTCTCTCTGAACGAGCCAGAGTTGGCTGGGGTGTGGCCATTCTGCTTGTCAGTGAAACTTTCACATTGTTTTCCGAAACCCTCTTCTGTAGACCCTGTTCCCGTCTTTCTCAGGGGCCCTGTTTCTAGAGGAAATCAAAGCAAACCCTTAGAGCTTCTGGGGGAAGACAGGACTAGATTGGTCCATTTGTGGGTTCATTTATTCAGCAGATATTTAATGAGAGCTTACGGTATGTCAGGTACTGTTCTAATGATTGGGCATGTAGAAGTGGACATACGTTTCCAGGGAACCAAGTTTGAGGAGAGTAAGGACAGACAATTAACAAAATAAGAATTAAAAAATAAGAATTTCAAATGGCTGCTATGAAGAAGATAATAAAGAAAAGGTAATAAAGAGTAGAGGGATGTGGATGGTTAGATAAATATATACATAAGTGCACACATTACATATAGAATTACATATATGATTACATACACACACATAATAGTGCCTCTCAACTTTAGTGTTCATTGGAATCACCTACAGGACTTAATAAAACACAGATTGCTGGGCTCCTCCCAGAGAGCTTCTGATTCAGTAGGGGCCTGTTGTGGAGCCTGTAAATTTACATTTTTAACAAATTGTCTGCTGCTGCTGCTTCCCAGGAGAAACACTTAAAAAGCCACTGGCATAAGATGTGGGGAGGTCCCAGAAAGCCTCTCCAAAGCAGTGGTATTTGCGTTGAGATCTGAATGATGAGAAGGAAACAATGAAGTGAAGATGATCCGTGGTGGAGGTAGGGCAGGGTGGAGGGTGAGAAGGAAGAAGAGCTTTCCAGGTCAGTCAGAGAAACTGTGGTGTGAAGAGAGCAAAGAGGCCAGTGAGGCTGCTGTGTCGTGAATGGAAGGGACAAGGCAGCAGATGAAACCCGAGAGAAAGGGGCAGAACAGGCCATGGAAAGCGGTGGTTCTCTACTCTGAAAGTGCACAAAATAAACCGATGCCAGACCCCACCTGGGATTTGATTTAATTAATCTGGGGTGCACTTAGGAATTTTTAAAAAGCCCCTTAGCTGATTCTGATGAGTGGTCAAGACTGAGGATGATGGATATGGGACCTTTGCAGCTGTGTAAAGTTAAGATTTTATTTCAAGTATGATGGGAAGCCATTCAGCAATAGAGGATATAATTGGATTTGGTTTTCTCTGCTAGGATGGAGTTTGCAAGGTAGTTAAGAGTGAATAAGGAGAGCAATTAGAAAATATTACAATTGTCCACTTTAAAAGCGATGTTGGATTAGTTTAGGTGGTGTTGGTGGTGAGAAACAGAAGGCAGGCTGGTGGATGGGGTTTTGGGGGAGGTAGAAAAAAAAGGACTTGCTGATAGATTGGAGATGAGAGATGAGAGAGAGGGTGCAGACCCAAATATTATTCCAAAGTCACTTTTCAACTGATGGATGAAAGGCGACGCCATTAACTAAGAACATTGGAGTAGAAACAGGTTTGGGGAGAAAAACATGAGAACATTTTTTAGTTTGGACATGTTAACTTTAAGATGTCTTTTAAGAACAGTTATGAACCAGATTTCTAGAGGCTTAAACCTGTGAGCTTAAACTGGTGAGCACATGGTAGGCACTCAATATATATTTGTTGAATGAATGAATGAATGAGTCAAGTCACTTTTATATATCAAGCTCATTTGTCATTATGATGAGTGATGTGGATTTAGAGAACATTGCATAGAGGACATAAACTATCCCGTGGTTGAACATTATGTCTTCATTAGGTTATCACAAAGTAGTTAACTGGTCAAATGAATCCTCTGAATCCAGAAGGGCAGAGGGTTTTTGGTGTAAGTTGTGCAGTGTTCCTTCTGTCACCCAGGGCAAAGGGACGGTAAGTAGGATCTAAGACTTGTCTGGGTTCTAGTTACATGTTTCTACCTTTTTACTCTTTTTTGTGAGACAGTGTCATTGCCGGTTTCAGTAGAATCAGACCAGATTTTGAACCTGACTCCAAAGAAAGTCCTCCTGCACCTGTGCATGCCAGAGCCTGCCAGGCCACGGTAGGGAGAGGACGCAGGGGCAAGAGCTCCTGTGAGCTAGCTTGGTGCCATGTGGAATGTGTGATCACGAGTGATTTACCTGAGATTTCAAAGGTGATCGACATCTGCCTATAAGTACCTCTTCTGATGAACCAAAAGTCAGAATTTGTTTTTGGAAAGGAGAGTCAGTTCCACGAATAGAGAGATCAGAGCAGCTGCTGAGAACTGTTCCCAGACTGTACTTTGAGACCCAGACTTGTGAGTGAGCAGTGGAATCTCTCCCTAGTCCAGGTTGCTGTGTCCTTACGCTCTGGAGTAGGGAGCCACCCAGACTCATTTCTCCGTATTAGCTCCATGTTGGGACTGATGATTCCACCTCCATCTTGGGTAATGGGAGCTAGAAGATAAGTCCATGGTCTTAACAGCTGTCACCCAAGTTCTTATTAAAAGAAGAAAACTCTCTTTTTGAAAATACCTTGATAATTCACTGAGGGGCATACCACAAAACTGGAGTTTATGTTGGCAGCCATGCCCAAAGTAGCAGAGGAGAAGGGTTAAGTTAGGACTGTGCCATAAAGAAGAGAGTTTGTTGAGCTCTCTTGCAGGAGGTAAACGGAGCAAGGACAGATGACAGAATAACTTGTGGATGCTGCACAACTGGGTGAAGGGACCCGTGGAAATAATCCAGTGGTGGGATGGCCAGAAGATAATTTAAGAAGGAAGATGTTCAGTGTTCAACTTGAAACTGTTTGCTTTCATGTAAATTGCTTTTATGCCTTCCTTTAAATAATTGACAGCCTCTTATCTTCATGGATGCTTTATGTGAGTTGGGTAATGGGTGGGGAACTCAGGAAAGCCTGAGCTGCTAATGATGGAGAACTGAGAGAGGGCTGTGACAGTAGGAGCCGAGCTGACTTCCAGAATGCACCGTCTGCTTCTCCAGCTGGCGCAGTCTCCTTTTCCTGGCATCCTTTTGTTGGGATCCGGTTCTTCTTCCCTTGCTCCTGTGACCTTGTGTGAGACCAATCCTGCACGTTTGTCCCTGGGGGGCCTCTTGTACCCAACCCGGCACCTGACGCAGAGAGACCTCTGGTCACTCAGGCAGGAGCGTGAGAGGTGACTAACATTCCGAAAGATTGTTTTCTGAGCATGAGTCTGAGTGGGGAATTTTTTCAAAGATCATGTATTGCATGATTGCATGGATTTAAACAGTAAGAGTTTATAGATATCAAGTAATATTAAAAAGGTCATCTCATTCAGGAAAGGAGGAAGGCTATAAAAGATTCATTATTAACCACAATTTAAACTCTAGTACCAGTGCCTGGAAGGTACTTTTGATACTGCCAACATCACAGTCAGCATAGACATTTCTGGAGGAATTAATTACCAATGCTAACATAAGAAAACTTTCTAAAATTTTAAATATTTCTCCTGCATCTAATTTGCTACTTCAGAATTTGCTCAATATTTAGTAGGCGTGATTGTGAGGCTGAGGGCTGCTCTGGACAGGAGAAGGTTGGCTCTGCAGTCATTGTGGAAGTATTCTCTCCTCTAGACGGTGCTACTTAGGAGGCTCATTGTATTCCAGGTAAGAGCCTGGGGGTGGGAAGAGTAGTGGAAATGGTGGGCTGAAAAGGTCAGGGATGTAATAGTTTTCCTGACTGGAATAGCTCTAAAATTCATGGTTCGTAGTTAAGTTTGGTGAAGGCTCCTTTACAAAATGAACAAAAATAATGCTTTCATACCATGCTGTTGAAATTGCTTATAAATTGCCATTGTTGTCTGTTCAGCCCCTCCCTCGGCTTTTCTTCTGGGAACGTTTCCTTTGGGAACGGCTCAAGCTTCCAGTGGTTGCTGCTTCCTTCCTTACACGACCTTGTTCCTTTGCTACTCCCGTCCTTTTTTTAACCTGGGCTGCAGCAGACTGGCTTGGAGTGGGTGTCTGGCTCAAGCTGGTCCTTCTCCTGAAATTTTCAAGTGAATTGGGAAAGAGTCAGTTCCTTCGGGGAGTTTATGAGATGTGAAATCCAGGAGCTTCTGACAGCTGGGCTTGCTACCAGGAGGGATGCCTAGTGAGAGGGTCTGCTCATGGAGAGAGCATATTTCTTGCAGTTTGAGTGTTCAGTCCCTTAATAACAGGGCATTTAGTATGCTTTCTGTATATTTTCATTTTGCTTAATCTCATTTAAGCAGGATCTGTCACATACCAAAACGAATCCTGATGAACACATAGGCACTGTATATTAGGAAAGATGTTTTATTAAAGGCTAGAGGCTGTTGGCATCAAACTAATCCTGAGGTTTAGAACACTCTGGACTGGTTGGTTGTTGGACATGACTGAAGAACATGGATTTGTGTCTGTGGAAATCCTACTGATTGATTGAGTGATCAATTGCCTTGGAGTATACACTTGAGGCTGTTTATTGGCAATATAGCCAAGTAGGAAAAGTTTATGTCCTGTTGTAAACCTCTCCAGGCCTGTCAGTACTCCCCTGGTGATCAGCTAAAGATTTGATGAACCACTTTCAGCTGAAGTGAAATTCTTTGATAATGGCGCATTTCGTCGCCCTTTCCAGTTAGTACTTACCTTTTAATTCATTGGAGTGAGCTATTTGTGGATTTAAGGTACTGTAGCAAGAAGAGGGGGATATGACTTTTGTGATAGCACTTTGCCATGTGCTAGATACTGCTGGTGCTTTCACACTTTATCTCATTGAATTCAATCTTTAGAACAATGTTATGAGGTAGGTATTATTATCCTTATTTTATAGGAGAGAAAAACCACGCACAGAGAGGTTAAGCCACTTGGCTACAGTCAGATGGCGCAGAAGGTAGAACTCAGACGACACTGACCAGCGCTGCTTCCTTCACATTCAGCTCTTTGACTGTATGAGTTACCTCCTTACCTGCCTTTAGGTGGGAAGTGGGCAGTGGTTGCTATGGTAATCCTAGAGCATATAAGGCTTCTGACAGCTCACCATGCATCATGATTAACCCAGCTGTGGAGAAGTCTCGCTCTCCACCAAGAATCACTAAACGACACACAGGGACTGAATGTAGGCTGCTTGTCTGTCATTTTGACCAGAGGCTAATTCCTTGGGGTTATTGGGTATCATTGAATGTTTGTTACTTTATGGTAATTGAGAACCTATGGGTCTCTCAATGACTTACGATTCTGAGTCCTACAGGTACATCAGAGATAGTTCAGACCTGAAACCTCTAAAGGTGACCAAAATCACGCTCTTGCTTACATATTAACATGTTAATAATCAACATCTCATCATAAACTCCATTTTAGAGGCATCTGGGTTAATTAATAGAGTAATATTGATATTTTCCTACTAAATCGAATCAAATCTGCATGGATTAAAATCTTTTCTACACTTTGTGTATTCCAGAGATTTAAAAAAAGTCCTATTTTTGATAGCTTCCTAAGTAGTGACACTAATGCCATAGTGAAGTGTAATGCTTCATGAGTCTTGACTGGCACACAATTTGGAAACAATGGACATCTCTGTGGTGGGACAAAACTGAGGCAATCTTGCCCTATGTATAGCCAAGGTCTGTCCAGAAAGTATCCAGCCATGTACTATGAAAAATAGGTACATTTATTGAAGAAGGTACAAGATACAAGAAACATTGTACATAGGACAGTGACACCTGAGTCCCCTTCAAAGTAGACGCTTTGAGACCTCGCACAGTTCTCCCAATTGCAGCGCGGTGTTTCTTCTGCTCTGGTAGCTGAAACCATGGAGTGAATTATGCAAGGGCACGTTTCATGCCAAGATCCTGCGTTAAAGTCTTGGACACAGTAGTTTTTGGAATCTCCAGATAGTTTCTAGTTCTCGCACTGTCAGTTGCTGATCTTTGTTGATTGCAGCCTGTACACATTCAACATTCTCTGGTGTTTTGTTTGTTGCAAGCCTTCCAGAACGTGGATCACTTTCAACCGACTCTTGACCATCTTTGAAGCATTTGTGACACACTTTTATTTGTGCTGTACTCATTGTATCATCCCTGAAAGCCTTCTGAATCATCTGAATAGTTTCCATGGAGGAATGTTCAAGCTTAATGCAAAATTTGATGCAGATTCGTTGCTCTACTCACTCAGTCATTTTGAAACTGATGACCACACAGTACACATGGTTACTCAAAGGCATCTACCACCCCCACTGACTAGTACAGTGAAGTCATCTTTGTTCATGGGTGCCAGGTTGCATTGATGTCGTGTAAAATGTTATCGTTATATTAACAATGTCTGGACTTTTTCTGGACAGACCTCATATAGCTGGTCTTTTATTTTTCTCCCTTGACTGTGACTCAGTATGTAACACTGGAGCTGACACCCCATCATTTGAGTACATGGTTATCTAGAATTGAAGGCTTATGAGAGACAGTGTGAAGAGGACAGTGGAAAGATAGACTGACACTTGGCCATACTAGCTGTATGACCTTGATCCTCATTTTTCTTGGCCTTAGAATGAGATGACCGAAAGAAATGATCTGGAGGTTTAGTTTCAGCCTAAAACCTGGAATTCTCTAATGCCCGATAATTGGAGGTTTGTTTGCTGGTGTCTGATTACAAAGGTTTTTGGAAATAGAAGAAAACACCACGAATTCTGTTGTTCACTGTGTTGGAATAGACATTTAAAGCAGGAAGGCCTGCAGAGAGCCTCCTCTTAGTTTCTCTGATGATTTGCCTCCTGTTTCCTTCGAACGATGGGGAGATATCTTAATCTTTACTGTGTTTCAGCATCTGTGTGGTTTCTTTCATGAGGAAGCATCATAGTGGGTGTCAAGAACTATGTGTAATTTACAGTTATGCTGTGGCATCATGTAATATGTGCGCACTTGAGAATAATAGTTTCAGAAGCCCTTGTTTGCTGAAGTGTGATTACACTTAGAGAGGAGGTGCTTTGTGAGTGCAAGCAGCTCCATACCTCTATGAATCTCATGTTTAAGCTTACTAACCGCAGGGACTGCGTTTGGCGTTCTGCGATATGCACTGGTTCCTTGATCCTTCCTGTACATGGCAATTATGGGAGAACCCTCTGGCAGGTGATAATGATGATTTATTTTAATTTAAAGGATAAAAAGTATTGAAAGACTTTCCTCTTTGAGAAGAAACAGTTGAGAAATGTTTTAAGCATTTGAGAATGGTATGTCGAGAATTACCATACCAAAATTGGGAATAATTTCTAATTCCAGTGGGCACATATGCATTTATTTTTAAGGCAGTGTATATGCTAATTAATATCAGAACATTCCATATGTTAGGAACAGGTATCACTTCCGTTAATCTTTTCCTTCCATATCTATTTCCATTACCTTAGTGTAGGCATTCATTACCACCCTTCTGGATTACTGTCGTAGTCTTCTAACTTTTCTCTTGGCTCATACTCTTTTCTAAATCCCACCTTGTACCTCATCAGATAGCCCAAACTCTGCTATGATCAGGTCAAAGCCTAGAGGTTTCCTGCTGTTTAGCAAATAAAAGCCAAAATTGTCACTTAGCAATGAAGGTCCATGACAGTCTGGTGGGATTCCAGCCTTGTCCCTCTTCACTCTCCTGCCAGTACTCTAAGTTCAGGTGGATGCACCTACTTGCTTCACTTGGTTGTTCTTTCCTTCATAGGCCTCTGCTTGTGCCACTTCATGTATTGCTCTCCGTCCATCTTACGTAATTAAGTCAAGGCCAGCTGTTCAGGCCTTCGCAGAAACTCTTAACTCTATTTATTCTTTCTAATTCACTCTGTTGGAGTAACCTTTCCTTTCTTTAACTGTGTTAGAACACTGAAATCCCCTTAAAGCATTATGATTGTTCCTTTGTGTTATTGTTGGCTTTTGGATAGCTATGTTCTTTGTGTTATATCTTTTTACTAGACTGTCATTTGGGGGGGCTAGGGGCCATGTCTTTTGGCTTTATTTTTCCTTTGAACCATACCTTGTGCAGGGTTGGCCTTGATAACTACCAGTTGGAGGGGCCAGTAGATGAAGGGTTTTGTGGTGAAACTGCTTCCCTTAAAGTTTCTTCCTTTGATCTAGAAACCTCTCACTAACGTGAGGTGGTTGAGTTTTGACACTGGGTACGTGAAGGTGTGTTATTCTGCCATTAGGCTGAGAAATTGTTAACCACTGGTATTTGAGGCCCGAACCTAGTTCTTGGATTGCTGATCCTCTCACATGTTTTCAGACTATCTGCTCCACAGGGAACCACCACTCCGCCCTAGGCCATCGGCTTCTGTTCGGCCAGGATATTCCCTCCTGGACTGGCCTGCATCTGATTCATGCTTTAAATGGGAGAATGATACTTTTATGCCCATTGCCTTGTTTTGCCTATATCCTTACTTTCTTGGGCATATTCACTCTCTTCTAAGTTATATCCTATAGTAATTGTTGCTTTCCTATTTTTACTTTTCACCTTTAATTCCTTAATTTTGACACATGGGACCTGCAAAATATTTCCCATGCTTTTAAATTGTCCTAAAGCATATCCACTGTGTTAAAACACTACTTTTAACTTTCTTAAATTAAATGCAAAGTGATCCCAAGCTTATAATCCAGTCTAAATGGTAAAAAAAACCACTATATATATTTCTGGCCTCTCAATTTTCTCTCATATTGCTTTCCTTTGTGTGTATGCTAGTTCCTGTATCTGTCCCGGTTCAATTTATTAGCTGATAAGTGCTCTCTGATTAACAGTTGGGTGGAGTAAAAGATTGAAAGATGAGAATTGGACTTTTTGCGGGGTATGTGTAGGAGGAAGACAAATATTCTGTGTGTCCATATTATTTCTAGCCTAATTTTTAAAATACTGTATATATATATCTTCTTTAGAAATTATCACGAGAATTTGTTGGTGAAAAAAATGTTGGACCAAAGACATTATGCTAATGTGAAAATTTAATTTACTGAATATTTATTTTAAATAACTATTATGGAGCCTGTTTGAGCTAGGAGCTGGAAAGCTAAAACATAAATAAAGTATAGCTCTAACTTTATAGAAACAGAGAAGAGGTTCAGTAGACTGTGGAAAGACCATAGTACCTGAGAAAAATCTCATCGTCTTCACACTACCTGCTACACATATATAGCAAATTCTGTTACATGTTATTGTTGAATGTGGTATTCTGGCTAATCAAATGTTTTAATCTCCAGGAAGTTACCATAGATATTACCAAGTTACAAAGCACTACCAAGTTACAGAGAATTTGCATAAAATGAAACACGATATCTAACCACATTGATCTTTGCTTTAGAAAATATTTCAAGATTTTAAAGTGCCACTGTGAATGTCACTGTAACTATGGATTAACATGATACTGCAAATGTGCTGGAACACCCATGATGAGAAAGGTTAGTACTAATAGCTACTGTTAATTAAATGCTAATTACGTGTAAGTGTTTATAGAAGCTTTCCTTCTTCAGCCCTCACATCCTCTTTGGAATATGAGGTATGAAGTGTCCTCTACTCTGAAGCACAAGATTAAATAACTGGCCAAGGTCGCTCATGTAGCAGTAAGTGTTGGTGTTGGGCTTCAAACCCAGGCAGTTTGGCTACAATGTCTGTGCTCTTAACTACTAATCTATATTGCCTTTTAATTACTCCAGTACTCTCAAACTTTGGCTTGCCTAGGAATCACTTTGGGGAAATGCCAAGATGCAGATTCCTAGACCGCAGTCCTAGAGAACTGGATTTGATCCATCTGGAGCTGGGCCTAGGAATCTGCATATAAATAAGTACAAGAATCTACATGATTCTGTAATGTTGTAACTACACTCTGAGAAACACCTGTTGTATGTGGTGGCTCAGGTTTTATAATGTATATACATACTCATAGAGATCTCTGTAATGTCATTTCCCGCTCCATAAGAATTACTGCTCCAATATAGTAGTAGTACATTGGGACATATTCTAGGCAAAGAGAATATTTCCCCCCCCACCCCTCCACCCCCGGCACACTCTGTGACTTTGGCTAAATCAGTTGTGTTAGTCAAGGTTCTCCAGAGGAACAGAACCAATAGAGTGCGTGTGTGTGTATGTATATTATGTGTACACACACACACACACACACACACACACACAGATTTTATATTAGGAATAGGCTCAGGCAATTACAGAAGCGGGAGAGACCACAGCCTGCAGTGCAGGCCAGCAGGCTCGGCCAGGAGAGCTGGTGAGGGTGCAGATGAAGTCTTGGCAGCTGTGTTCTGGGCAGTGCTGTCTTGCTCAGGGAGGCCGCTCTTTTTGTTTTGTCTAGGCCTTCAGATGATTGGGTGAAGCCCCTATTTTGGAGGGCAATCTGCTTTGCTCCAAATTCACTGATTTAAATGTTGATCTCACCTCCAAACACCTTCCAAGTCGATCCATTATATTAACTGTCAGCATCACTCAAGCCCTCTGGGGTGAAACCCCATTGGTAAAATCTTCAGAGATTGGGCCTGGTGATCATAACTATGTAAACACTGCACCAAACGGTGACCAGAGGGACACACCCTGACAGCCAAAGGCTCTGGCTTGGCTCACCCACAGTTCTACCCACTGGTTTTTTAAAAAATTCAAATTACTATTCGTTGCTAACAAATTTTACATGAAAATCTGTATTTCAAGTTTCTTAAAAAGAATCGATGATCTGGCAACAGTGCATGGCCACAATGTGACTGAGTCACAAATGCCACCTGTAGGAGGTCTGCTGTCTTCCTGTATCACTCCTTTGGTCCATGGCATTTATCTCTTATTTTCTGTGAGCTGCTGAGCTCCTGTTGGCATTTCAGATCCTTGCTTTGCTGGCTATTAGCTGTGCAGCTTCAGCTCTGTGATTACAAATGATGAGGGAGAAGTAGGGTTTCGGAAACACAGGAAAGCTTATGCTTGGCTGGGAAATAGCTATTTCTTCACGATGTGTGGGGTGGTTTGCCTTCTTTTGAATTAATAAAAGGGATGCTTTTATATTCCTGCCATCTTTTTCGGTCAGGAGATGGCATGAACTATGAACGGGGTTCTTTGGAGTCGCTGAGTGGGGTCGCTGGATGAAAAGGTGGAGGGACATTGATGTAAAAAGAGAACATGCTTATTTTGCACAGAGTGGAATCAGTTCAACAAGCAGTTTAAAATGTGAGTGAGCCTTTGCTACAGCAAGGCTAGCTTTATAGGAAAACAGAATGGACAGTTGTTTAATAGGACGACTTCAAAGGGAACATAGCTCCATAACTTCCCCAGTTGTTCTCTGAATGCAGAAATTACCTCAACCAGGACAAAGCCTTTATTTCATAATGGGAAAGAGAGCAGAGACCTCAGAGTAGCAATGCGGCCTAAACTGACACAGGAACCAAGTGCTGGTATTAGATCCGTACTGCAAATTCATTTTTGATGGGGGACTAGGGAAAAGGTGAAACCCAGGGGCCTCATAAATCTGAAAACAGCAGAGGGAAAAAGGAGAGGTTTGGAGAACTGGGGCTGACTTGACTGAGTGCTTAGTTTAGCTCCCCCACCCACGTCTTTTTTGTTCCATGTTAACATGCCTATGACCTTTTTTTTTTGACAAAATATATATAAATTGCCTTCAGGGCCTTGAAAATTAATTCCATCAGGCATATGGTTTGCAAACATGCTCTACTTTTCTGTGCTTAAAAAAATGTATTTCAGATGTATAACATTATTATGGTTTCTCTAGAAGTCATTCTTCATAAAAGTAACTCAGGAAATGTTAGAATCTTTGTCAGTTTCTTGGCAAACAGTGTTTGATCATGTAGTTATGCTCCATAAGACACACGATTTTAGAAGTATTCTGGAATATTTCCAGATTTCATTTTCGAACTCAGCATTTGGTTATTTTTTATTAATCCCAGTCAATAATAGTTTATAACAGTCATAAATGTGTTAACTCTCAATGGCTACTGTATTCCACTTCAGCAAGAATGTTTTTGCTGCTGCTTTTCCCATTGTATATTTTTGAATATTAAATTTTATGTGCACATTTTTTCCTTGATACTTGGATTTCTGTAGATAATTTGTATGAAGATCATCCAGAGAGAGAATGCATGTGTTTTAATGTCTAACATTAGATTTTTCTGCTTGGGAGGCATATGCTTGCCTCTAGATTTTTCAGTCTTAGAACATTTCCTATTTTTTCTCTTTCTATTAATTTTGAACATATTAAGGTCATCATTAGCTCTAGCCAGTTGCTTATTTTCATCTTGAATAGATTTGTAGTTTTCTCATATTTAATTCCACCTAGTAGTTTATTTCTAAATCCATTTTTTAAATTATAGAAAGAGAAATATTATACTTAGCAAAAGTTTTATGCTTCCTATGCTGTCTTTTGGAGTAATTTTAGTAAATTACTGACTATAGCTCTTAGAAGATTGCTTATTATGCCATTCTGTTAGGAATTGTAGTCTTGTTTGGCTGAGACACAAAATAAGCTTTGGTTCTAGGGCCGTGGCAGTTAACATCTTTTTCCTTCAACCAGATTACATATTCTGTGTGAGAGGTGGTTTTGAAAATGAAAC
Organism: Macrotus californicus; assembly: GCA_007922815.1. Lineage (NCBI taxonomy): Eukaryota > Metazoa > Chordata > Mammalia > Chiroptera > Phyllostomidae > Macrotus > Macrotus californicus. The sequence continues at coordinate 31,945 of VMDR010004881.1, forward strand.
TTCAGATCTCAGGGGGGTTTGCTTGTGACCTCCAAGAATAGGTGACAATGGTGCTTTCTCTTGCCCCAAAGGCTGAGATACTTTCTGCCTCTCCATTTAGGTGGAGAGTAACAGGAAATACTATATTGTTTTACAAAAATAAATAAATGGACTTGGAGGAAGACTGTATTTGTTGAAAGTTGTTATTCTAATTAGAAGTATGAATAATTTGTGTTTGAATAATAGAAGTAATTAAATTATGCTTGGAATGTAAATGCCATAGTATTTAGCAAAGTTTTTCTTTTTAAATGAGAGAAATAATTGTAAAAGACTCTGTGTTCTAAAAAAAAAGACTATGTCCTCAGAATAGCTTGCAGATTTTGTTCCTAACGCCTGTGTCTTTATTCTTGCCCTCCTTCTCTCTTTAAGGAAAGGTGGTACCTATATTCATGGATTGGTTAGGGTGTCACTGGACAGACCACCCAGTGTACCCACGAGTAGACTGCTGATGCTGAGGGTCACCGTGTGCAGTTGGGGGCGTTTAAAGGGGAATAAAATACATGTGGTTTGTCTGTGTTACCACTTAAGTAACCACAGGTGGATTATCCATGGTGGTTTAAAAATTTCTGGGTAGTATTTTTCCTTCAACTCAGAATTCACGTGGACCACCCGTCAATGTGTGCTGACTAATGCCAACTAATTTCTTACACCAACATAGGTCCTAGAGTAGCATCAATGTCTGGGGCAGAACCAAACTTGGAAGGGGAGGTTGCTACCCCCACTTGGAAAGTGGAGGGGGAGGGATTGAGCAGGTGTCGACATTAGGGAGCCCCAGGGACGGTTCGTCCCTGAGGCCATATGAAATCCTGCCTTTTTACTGCATCGGAGAATGATCATGTTATACTAGAGATTTCATTCACTTTTTGTTCACTCATTGTTAACTGTCCTAAGTTTAGAAGTAACCTGGATATCATTAGATACATGCTGGAAACTGGAATACATTCTACTCTGAATAGTTAGAACTAAAATTGTAAGTCTGCTCAAAGGTAGGAGCACTGCTTTCCATTTTGTTTGTTAATTTATTTTAGGGATTTCTTCAGTGACTCTCCAATGACTTGTATGCATATTTGTTCTGTCTTCCTTGTGGTCGTAAATGAAAAGGTAAGAAACCCAGAGGAAAAATTAGGTCTCTCTTGTTATTTTTTTTTCTAATTTTTGACACTATTACAGATGTCCCTCTCTTGGTTTATTTTTAGTATTAATAAAATTGTCAGTGCTTTTAAAATGCCAAACTTTATAATGCACATGTACTTTGAATTATTTTGTACAATAGAGAGAATTATGGAAAGAATTATATGCTTCCTCATGTAGCTCAAAGGCCTGATCTGTCTAAGATGGAAAAGTTACAGTAATCTTGAGTGACTTTCAGTGTCTCCCTTGTTCTTGTAAGGCCCACTGCCCCCCACACACTGATGTTCTCTAACAGCTTCCCACTGGTGACTTGTGTCTGGCTGAGTGACTTCTAGTGAACATAGCCATTGCTGAGCTCAGTGGTCTTTCCCTTGTTAGTTCAGTGACAATCTGTTACCCCAAGATAAGTTACCAGTCTAATTTATTTATGTAAATATTTCTAGAATTTCAAGGATCTGAAATTATTTTCTGCTTTTTAAGGGTTTAAAAATCAAGCTGTCTTCTGTTATCTACACAAGTAAATTGGATTGTTGGATGGATCTCTGGTCTTGGGAGAGTGATCTGACCCCAAGTGGTCACATAAACCCCTGACTATAGAGGCCCCCACAGGCCAACCCAGGGGCTCCAGAAAGGTGAACGCATCACATAGAATCAGGGACCTCTTAATGAGGACAAGAAGAGCTGTCATGTTTGGGTTACTTACTAGATTCCAGACTCTGTATAATCCTAAGGCAATCGGCTGGAAAGCAGGGAATACACTTCAGAACCCTTTTCTTTGCATCAAAGGGTTTCCAGCATGCCATGGTGACAACTTAGCCTTCCAGCTTTAGTTTCCATTTCTCTACTATAAAAATTATTTTATTTGGTCAGAATGGTCTATTTATGGTTCCCTATGAACACACCTTGCATTTAAAATAGTTTTATTGAGATATAATTTACATAATCACATCATTCACCTATTTAACGTATGCAACTCCATGGTTTTTAATATAATCACAAAGTAGTACAACCATCACCAAACACCTAGTTTCAGAACATTCTCATTACCAACCCCAGCCCCCCTACCCCCCCCGCCGGAAAAAACAACAACTCCATACCCATTGGGAATCACTTGTCTTTCCCCCTCTACCCACGTTTCTGCAGCCACTGATCTGTTCTCTGTCTCTGCAGTTTTGCCTGTTCTGGACATTTCAAGTAGTTGGAACCATCTAATATGAGGTCTTCTGCGGTCTTCTTTCACATAGCATGATGTTTTGAAAGTTTATCCATGTTGTAGCATGTGTCAGTACTTCCTTTTTTATTGCCAAATAATATTTTATTGTACAGATATACTATTTTACATTTATTTATCAGTTGGTGGACATCTGGGTTGCTTCTACTTTTTGGCTATTATGAGTGTGCTTTTACCTTAAATGAATGACAGAATAAGATGCATCTTTTGTAACACAGTAGAACAGTGGACATTCTACAATTTTATATTGTTATAATCTTTTCTGGATTATACATTAGGTACCCTACCATTTCCAGAGCTAATAGAGAATTATCTGCCATTTGGTTTCTGGTTACAGATATGATTTGGGGATAAAGTTGTACTTGAAGAGAAATACTTTAGGTTATTTTGCATATCTTATATGCTGCCTTTAATAATTGACAGGATGTATTTTATGCAATGTGTGGCAAACCAGTAGATATTCCACAAGGTGTAATTGTCTTTTTCTGAAGTTCATATTACTGAACCCACCCACTTATGCAGATGTATGAGGTCAGGTTGTCCTCTGTTTTTCACGAGGTGTTTTTGGAAAGGTGGCATTCAAGTGTTCTACATTCCTTGGCACTTTTAAATCTAATAATCTTACAACTCTCTAATGCACAAAATATTCCCAAATATAGCTAGCATCTTTCCAAATGGTCAGGAAGAGATAACAAGGGCAAAGGAGAAAATTTCTTAACCAAACAGTCACACCATAACTTCACAGGACAATGCTTAGGAAATTCAAATGATCTTTTTGGTACCATGTTTGGTCTTTCATCGCATTTCTTGTTCTGCTGGAGGTTTTTAAGGAGTTTTTCCAGAACTTAGTGCAGTGTTAATCAGATTACTCCTCCTCTCTTTCCCTTTTCTGAGATCTTATAACAGTTTAGGTGAACTGATGGCGGGTTCAGAGATAGCTGTTTCAGAAACTCAGAGTGAGTGGTTTAAAAAAACAATTTACTCATAGTTACCTTCGAAGTGTGCGTGTGTGTCTAGTACATATTGTGCTGTACATTTTTATAGAGTATGTGCAGGGTAATTTGTGCTTTATAATAGAGATGAGATACCTGGTTTTTCAAGGCTAGCCTTGATTGAATTAGGTGGTACCATCTTCCAGATGTGTAAGATAGTTTTGGGAAAGTACTTACTATTTATAGATGCTCCTCTTTCAGTGCCAGAAGGAGCCTTGCACTCCCCTTGCTCCCTTGGCATTTTATCTGTCCTGTGCTGAGCCTGAGTGCTCTCATCACCTTCCACCCCCTGCTGTAGCTTGGCCTTAGCTATCTACCTCTTTATCTCCCTTCTTGTTTTTCACATTGTTTGACTCACAATGTTCCCTTAATAGGGGTGGTAATCATTGGTGTTGGGCAACAAGTATTCCATCTCTCAGCTTTCTGGGCAGGTGTTAAGATAGCACTTCCACCATCTTGGGCTCTGTGAGTTGCTTTGGTGCAGAAGTAGTGCATGTTCCTTTCAGGTGGAAGCAAGCATTTAACAGCTAGTGCTTAACTGTGATTATGTGTGGGGATGGAGTCCGAGGCCCAGAATGACTGTGGAAACCTGAGCCCATTGCTGAGCTGCAAGAGTAGCTTGAGAGAGAAATAGATTTTTGATGCTCTTAGCAGCTGAGATGTTGGGGTTATTCGTGTGCGGCATAAACTAGCTTGTTCTGACAGATGCATTAGATCTGCACTTCCAAAATCATAGCCACCAGCCACATGTGGTGCTGAGCCCTTGAAACATGGCTAGTCCTGTTGGTGATGTGCTGTAAGTGTAACACACACACCGGATTTTGAAGACTCAGTGTGCCAAAAAGTATATAAAATATCTCATTAGTCATTTTTAAATGTTGTTTACATGTTGAAATAATATTTTAGGTATATTGGATTAAATAAAATCTATTACTAAAATTAATTTCACCTGTTTGTTATCACTTTAAAAAATTATGCATGTACCTTGCATTATCTTTCTGTTGGACAGTGTTGCACTGAACTGTAAGCTTACTGAAGACAGGAGCTCTGTCTTTTTTACCTTTGTTTTCCCACAGTGTCTAACAGTGTCTAACACGCCCCAGGGTATGGGATATGTTAAACAAATACAAGTGTAAAGAATGAACCATGTCTCCATTCATATTTAAACATTAAAAAATAATGCGGTCTTCAACATGAAGCCAACTTGTATTTTTGTGTTTAATAATCCCCTCTTTTAGTTCCTTTAGCTAAAGAATAAATCCCTTAATCTTTAAAAAATCAGAAAATTGAAAGCTATGCTTTTATGTTAGTTTATGCAATGTTAATGTTTTTAAAATGTTGCACACTGCAAAAATGCTGGGATTATGGTCATTAAAAACTTGCCCTGATCAAATTTTTAACGAGGTCATTCCTGTGGCTAGCATTTTCTTATTTAACTTTGTAGAAATAACCAAGAAGTCCCCATGTGTTTAGTCATAATTGTGACCTTTATTTGTGTGCCAATGTTATCCATTTATGTTATTTATTATATTGTCTTGCCCTTTGTGTGAGGCCTCGTGCTACAAACCAAAAAGAAACAGAAAGGGAGAAATAGAGCATCCCTGAGGGCCTTTTGCAATGTCAGGTGTGAGGCCCTGTCGCGTGAGGAAGCTAGGCTTTCAGTTTCTAGATGAGTGAGACAGGAAGCAGCATAGGTGGTGAAAGGAACCTAGAAAGTAGCAACACGTCTTTAAAAAATAAACGGTGGAAGAAGCATGAAGCAAGATGCTGGAAAAGTGTTTTAAGCACTTAATAAATTATAGCTATTGGCATAAGAATGTATGAACCTAAAGGGAAGTATGGAAGGACATATACTAGGCTATTCCATTGGCTGAGGACAGGAGGGGAGGTGGCACAGGGGAAAGGGAGACAGATGACCTTAGCAAAAGATTGTAGAATAAACCAAGACTTGCCCACGCCAACTTATATATAATTTCATTCACATAAAGTCATATATTAAGTATACATGCACAGAAAGACATACATGTCAATTACCAAATATTAGTGATGAGTCTCTCTCTCTGAATGGTGGATGAATTTTAGATGATTTTTACTTTTTTTGTTACACATTTTAATTTTTTTCCCAAATAAGCATTTGTTATTCATGTAATCAGTAAATAAACAGATCCAGCATTTTGCACTTATGAGTAACATCAGGACAGACTTTAAGGACTCAACCAGAAGTTGTCTATTTTATTTGTATCCTCTTAAAACAACTGTCCAATTATTATAAATTTAAAGAGAGAAGTAATCAGAAATATATGAAGTAAATAAATTCATTTTGGTTATAAGAAGTATCCCAACTGAATGAATACATTTGGGATTTAAATGTGCACCTCTGCAGGGGTGGCAGCCTCCCCCCTGAGTTGGGCCCCCATCACCTTCTCACTGGAAAAGGAAGTGGCTGGTCCAGATTGTGGAAGCATCTTATCTGAAAGCGACCATTTCTTCAGAAAGAAAGAAAATGCTTTTGTAAGATTGTACAGGATTTGGGAATTATGCCATGAGGGTACATGCTGAGTAATGTCAGCTTTCGAGGCAGGTTGCCAAGTTTTGTTAAAGAAAGGCAAATATGGGCTTTGTTTTGCAATGTCTGGAAAACCTGGAACTCTAATTTCTTGGGAAATCTTTCCAAGATGAATTTAGTGTGAAGGCATTCTGCTTCCAAAAATTACATGTAGCAAGAGGAAAGGAAAAACAAAGTGTAATAAGATGTGAGATGAAAAAAGGCGCCCCCCCAAGAGATTGTGACCTTGTTGAATTCAATTGTGCCTGCCTGATTGCCTCATAGAAAACATCCTCGTGAGGTTAATTTTACCGAAACTCCTAGCAAGGGCAAAGTAAAGAAAGTATCCTTCACAATCAGTCACTTTTCTCTATCTTTAAAAATGTGCAAAACATAAGGTGTTATGTTTGAAAAATGTTCTGAATTGATGGGGGATCTTGAGCAAGTCATTTAAACTACCTGGGTCCCATTTCTCTTTCCCATTTATTGAATCTGGAGGAATTGGATCGTAAAACCTACTTTGGTCTTTCCTCAGTTTTGTTTTTCAAAGTAAAACACAAACTATTTTATGATTTTTGACATATTCGTATACTCTTTCACATAGATCAGCAAAATATTTTTTTAAATCAAGGTCCAATTCTCTGCTGCAAAAAGTATTGTAGGTGACTTCATAGCATTGCCTAGAAGTATGACCTTCCACAAAGTACCTTCGAGTATTCTGCATACTTTGAAAGCCTTTGCATGGTTGTTACAGGGTTGTGGTGATTGACAGGAAGAATCTAGCTGATGCTGGTTTGTGTGTATCTATAAGATGGCTGTACAAAGAATGATATTCAGCAATATTCTCTCTATTGCAGGAGCAAATGTCTCTTGCCATCAAGTCTTCTTGGAGCTGCCCCACTCTTTGGTGACTCTGCCTGCCTGGGGTGGGCTGTCTGTACAGGCTCTTCAAGGAACACATTCTGGGTCTTTGTCAGGTTCATCCTAGCTGCTCTGAGAGGCTCCTAGCCAGAACAGTGCCTGCAGGTGTGAACAGTGAGGCTGTAAAAGCCTACAAGTGCTTTTTGTTCTGGACTATTTGTCTCTGCTCTTCTTCATCACTTCAGGAGCTGGTGAGAGTCCATCCAGCATATCTTTGAGCAACTTTTGAATTGAAGGTGAATTCCAGGTGACCTTAAGACTTGACTGTCCTGAGTAGAATGATATTAAATCTGTCTGATATGTTCACCATACTTCAATTGAAGAAATACTGTGAATGTGTTATTTATCAATTCTGTATTTGTTGAGTGCTTACTATATGTCATGTTGTTGACAACAAGTATGGAAAAATAAAACAGTACAATGCAGTAGAGAAAGGCTAGAAGGACATACTCATTAAGATCAGCTCAGCCTCATTGAGGGAGTAACAATTCCTCCTCAGTGAAAAGAAGGAGCCAGCCACAAGATCTGCTGCTAGGGTATTCCAGGCAGAGGGACAAACAAGGGAAAGGTGTGGATGAGCTTCACACGTTCAAAGAACAAAAGGAAGGCAAGAGTGGCCAGAGTGCACTGTGTGCCGGGAAAAATGACAAGGGCTGAGGTCAGAGATGTAGACAGGTGTGAGGTCAGGTGAGCCTGGTGGGAAAAAGTTTGGATTTCATTGTAAGAGCAATTAATCATTGGGGAGTTTAAGCAAGAGAAGGACATCATCTGATTTGGGCTTTTCTTGGTTTCTCTAGCTGTTTGGTGGAGAATGGATGATGAAAGAATAGGGAGAATGGTTAGGAGTTAGTCATTTAGTAATCCAGGTGAGAGATGATGGAGAGAGAAGTGTCATGGCCTTGGAACATACTTTAGGTGAAAGCCCTCAGGGCTTGTGCAGGGTAAATGGAGGCAGTCTGGCTTTCTCACCCAGATGCCTGGGCAACTAATGGAAGCAGTTTCCCATAACTTCGAGAATGGGCCCCATAGGTAGTGTCCTCATAGCCTTGAGACTGGGTCTGATAAACTGTTTCCATAGCTGTCTCATAATATCTGTTGGCACTGTGCCGGCTTTGTTTGTATCTAGTACTTAAGGGGGGCAGGGGCTCCCTGCTGGGTGCCATGCAGAGGGACAGGTGACATACAGGGGGACATGTAGCTTAGCATGTGTGGATTTCCCACTCTTGAATAAAGGCATGCCAAGCATCTCCAATGGCTCTGTGAATATTATTCCGTCTGTCTAAATCCTGTGATCTTGTGTGGTTGCAACACAGCTTGTTAATGGATGCTTATAGGAGAATTTAAAAAAAGCATCAATCAAATTTGATTCCTATATTTTGGGCTTGCATAACTGGATGGGTGGTGGTGCCCCTTACTGAGGAGGGGAGTTCTGGGGAGGGACTGATTTGGAAGCAGAAGTGTCCTGTTTTCGTCATGCTAAGTTGGAGCTGCCTATTAGATATTGAAGGGGAGAGGTCAGAGAGGTTGCTTGGCCCCTCAATGGAAAGGCCTGGATTGGAGATTTGAATTTGGGAATCACTGGCATGGAAAGCTATAGGTAAAACTGTAGACTAGTTCTGTAGTTTATCTTGAGTGTGTGCTAATTTTAGTCAGAAAAAAACTCCCATATGAAATCATACGGTAATTATTACTTATTACTTGGGCTTTTTGTGGTAGTTGATTATCAGGCAGTTCAAATCAGCCTTGGATCTTTCCATTCTTCCCTGACCCTGCTGCTCCCATTAGGTCAACTTCAGTCTGGGTAGTTATCTTCTTGATTGTGGGACAGCTGCTGCAGTTGCAGCAGCCATGAAGAGACAAGACTCAGCAGAAAAACTGGTCTGATTGATCTTACCACAAATACCAACCCACAATTAGACCTTCTCTGGCTGCCTTGCAATCTCATTGTTAATTAGCTCCCAATTGTGCTCCCCACTGGAACTAGCCTGTGTGTTTTCCAATTCTAATCTTATCAAGCCCCGCCTACTTTTTTTTTTTGGCCTCACAAATTTCTCCCATATCTGTTCTTTTTGTTCCTACCCTATGGCCTCACCCATTCCTTCCATTTCACCGACACCTGACAAATGACTCTTCCTGAAGCATGGTGCTCAGTGTTCCACTTTTTGTTCAACCCACTTCTAATAGGTCCCTGGAGTTCAGACTTTCTCATGTAGGATTCAAGATCCATCATAAGCTGGCCCCATTCTACATTTTCAATCTTAATTTTCTTATTCCTGTTTATGATTTTTCCTTAACTCTGCAAATGAAGCTACCACACACTTTAATGTCTAACACAAATGTCATTTATCATAAAATCTTTCCTGATCACTCTCATTCCCAGCAAGAAATTATAGTCTTTCCTGAATTTTGAAGTCAACTGTCTTAGTTTTTAATATTGTATAATTATTTTATTTACCTGTACTATTGCTTGCTCTATAGCCCTAGTTTTTAATATTTCACCATTTCCATCATTTGAAAAATTCTTCAAGTGCTTCATGTTAGATGGTTTGTAGTTATTTTTTATACTTTTTTGTTTTTTGCTTCTGATCCTACCAAAACTAATAGTATCTGATATTTGCTTAGAAGACATCTGGCTTTGGGGCCTTCTGGGGACTGTACATAATTTTGCCTGGAAAAAGCCCAAACACTATAATGAATATTGCTCTCCTAGGTATGTAGTTCTAGTGACTTGAGGTTGTTTCTGTCTTTTCAGTTTTAATACAGTGTTTCAGTTAAGAAACATAGCAAAAGATTTAAAAAACTACCACCAATTAACATGTTTTTCCTAACATTACTCAACTCTATTGATTCTACTTATAAATTACCTGTGAAATCTACCTACTCTCCATTTGCGCTGCTGGTGCCTCATTTTTTAGCCTAACTTTCTCTCTCTGCCACCAGTTTCTTCCCAATTTCACCTGCTATCTATGTACAGCTGAGTTGTCGCTAGCCAAAACAAATCTGATAATTTTACTCCTGACTCTGGTGCTTCTAGAAGAAAGTCAGATTCACTTACTGGACCTCAAATACCCTTTAGATCCCTGATTGCCTTCCCCAGATTCATATCTTACCACTTACTCAACTGTGTCTCCTGTCTTGGCTATGCTGAGAGTGTCCCGACTCCCAGAAAAGGCCATAATCTTCTGAAGCCTGAAATACCTTCCTCACTTCTTACCCTGGCCAACTCCCATTGATTGTTTAAGACCAGCTCAAATATCACCTTGTCTGTGAAGCCTTTGCTAAATCTCCAGAAGCCAGGGTTGGAGCCTTGAATGAACTTGCTTCCACCCTTGACTACAAGTCAACTGGTTTGTTGATTAAAGACTTCTAAGTATCAATATTTTTCCATTAATAGGTTTCTTTGTCTAACTTATCTTTCTGTTAGCTAAATGGCTGCTTAATTTTCCAGAGGAAATATAAAAAAGTGGCTTAAAATGCATAATTTTGATAGAATAGATGTTAGTTCATTGTTTGTAAAATATTTTTCTTCCACTTTACATCCCTGTTCAAGTGAGGAGTTAGGGAGGGGTTTGGTTATGTGCATTGCAAAGTTTCTCTCAGGCTCATAAAGGGGCTGCTGAGGAACTCCTTAGGAGAATGGAATCCTTATTTCCTTTAAAGTTTGGTTACAAGTATGTAGGTTAATATATTTGCTTATCAAGATAAATTTACTCAGCTCTTAGTAATTTCAGGTTGTGTTGAGGCTTAAATCAGCATTTTCTGAAAAGTCTTATTGGCCCAGATCCTGGCCTATGGAAAGGCTGGAATTAATGCTAGGTTTTATTTTTACTATTATGATTACCAGACCCTGTGCTAGTCACCGAAGATAGGAAGACAATAAAAAAGGACACTACTGCACAGGGATCAAAGCCTGGTTTGAGGCCTGTAGTCACAGAGTTAGAGTTACCATTGTTATCTGAAAATAGAGTTTTGGCTATTTTGTAGGGTGGATCCAGAGCTTCTGTCAGCTTATACTCCAGGTCTTTGCTTTTTATTTGTAAAGTAGTATGTAAATCTACAACATGAGCAAAGGGTTACAGAGGCTGACTCACATGTAATATTTTCATTACGACATAGCATTAAACCCCAGCACCTCTAGTGAAAATGTTTCAGTATGCTTCCCAGGTTTTTGATTTTACTTCATCAGTTGCATCTTCCATATCCCGTTCAGGGAAGCATGACTGGAACACAACCACCAGTGTATTTATACTAAGCTTCATCTAGTTGGTTTTCAAAGCACAAATACTATTTTGCTGAAGAACTTTTAGATTTTTTTTTGTTAGTGTAGTGATTAGGCAGGTCTGGAAAATAGGCACTTTCCAATTTGTTAGAGATCTCAACATGCTTTAATGGTTTGTTTCAACATGTTTAAGATCTATGTTTTAGTAGCTAAAGGCATATTCCTGATTAGATGACAAAGAAACTTGTTTGAATTACTTTATTAATTTTACATTTATCCCTTATGGTAATTTATAGTTAGAAAAGTTTGGTTATCATAAAAACATTGGAAACTAATTTTTCTTAGTGCCTAAAATGATCATGTGCAGATGTGTTACAAAACCCTCCAACGTGACTAGCTCTGACCTCCAACAAAGTTGAAGGTACATTTTAGAAAACATTTTCAATATTAAGAAAATACATTAAAAATCCCATTTAAATGTGGTTTACTAGATCCTCAATAGAAAGAGTATCATGTTCACGATTTCTTCCTGCTAAATATTTGGATTTTTTAATAATGGGTTTCTTTCCTTTTAATGGTTGTCTCCTGGGTGGTCCATAATATTGACTTTGTTCGATTTGCAAAACAGATTTGTGTTTCAGACTTAAGTACAAGAAAAAGCAGAACATGTTCCTGGTGACATTGTAGTGAGAGAGGGAGAAGGCCTGTGAAAATGCCAGAAAAAGGATTTATCTTATCTTGAAAAGTCTACTCATCAGAAATGGGCCTGTTATTACTTCATTGGCTTCTTCTACAAAAGAGTTTGTAAATAGAAATTTATCGGCCTAATTGAAAATAAAAGGATAGTGAATGGGATTTAGCCTTGTTCTTCCTTTTGGGCTTAGGCATGATTCATTTCAGCTACATTTTAAAAAATTCTCACTTTCATTATGAACATGCTTTAATGAAAGTTTAATGAGTATCCACATGTAAGATTAGCTCAGGGATTTTTGGAGGCATTCAGAAATTGCGGAGCATGCCCCATGGGCAGCTTTGGTGACAGGGCAAGGTGGGACCAGCGAGGCCTGGGATGAAACCCTGGCTTTGCCATCTCCTTGTTGTGCACCTACGAGCCAGTGGGTTAGGCGGCTACGTCTCAATTTCTGCACATGTAAAATGGGGACAAATAACCATGTCGTAGATTTGCTTTGAGAAGAAAGCAAAATCCATTAGGTAGATTATCTTGCAATGTTTTGTTAGTTTTACTTGGCATCTTTTTTCATAAAAGTATTTTTTCCCAAAAGTTAAAATCATCTGATATTGACCACAGCTCACAGATTGAAAAGAATACATAGTCTAAGCTGGGGGTTGTTCAACTATGGCCTTCTGCGTTTTTTCTACATATGGTTTCATTACAGCATGGCCATGCTCATTCATTTATGTATAGTGTGTGGCCGCTTCATACTACCATAGCAATGTAGTTGTGATGAGGACCCTCTGGTTCATAAAGCCTGCAATATTGACAGTCTGACCTTTTCCAGAAGAAGTTTGCCAACCGCTGGTCTGAGCTGTTGTCAGGGGATCGCTTAATTGATACCATCAAGTGTTGTGATTTGCACAAGTGAGAGGATCCACTTTAAGTGAGATGCCATGGGATAAGACTACAGGGTTACTTAGCCATTCCCCAGGGTTAACCAGAGAAGTCTAAGGATTATCTGTGACCAGTGGGGAGGTCCCCTGGAACAGTTAGGAATGACACATCTAGGACCTACAGGAAGGGATTAGGACAGGGCTGAAACCCTCCCTGTGGTTCGGTTTCAGAGTGGGAGGGAGCTGGAGACTGATACAGATCTCACCATATGGGGTTCTTCACTAGCCCAGAGCTGTGGAAATTGTTCGAAGCTCTCGTTACACAGTGTAGACTCAGCCAGTCTCAGCGGGTCTCTGTGTGTCATTTGAAGTCCTGAGTTACAAGATGACCACCAGGCAATCTCTTTAGAGACCCTGAATTGAGTGAATTGTACCCAGTTGTTTGAGTGGACACTTCAAGTTGTAGCACTAAGTGTGTGCTAAAAATTACCTCAAGGTTGGAAACCACATTCTGTTTAATTTAATAATTTTGATAGATTTAACATCAGAACAACTATCAGCCTCTACTGGAATTCTCAGAATTCTCTCATTTTTCACAATAAGTGATATTGGCTAATCTCAAAGTTTTTTCTCCTAAATTGATATTTAGGGAGTTAGACAATATAGTCATCATTCTAACTTTAGTGCTTTAGAATTTACAAAGTGCTTTTATTTCCACAATTCTATTCAAACATTACCCTTCCCCTACAAATGAGAAGAAATGTAATTCTCCTTCTTTTACAGATGATGCAAACGTCAGTTTCCAAGAAGTCAAGCCATACAGCTCTAAAGTGTAAATGAGGGACTTGAACTTGTCTTCTGACTTCATAGCCTACACTTTTACTGCCTTGTCATTTTGTTGGATATTCCCTCTCAGCCAAGTTTATTAGAAAATGGGTAAAATACACAATCTCATGAGTTCATAAAACAAGCAACCAGATTATATTATATTAGAAAGAAGTTTACCTAACCAAAGGTCACAAACTTCTGGCCATAGGTCTCACCTGGCCTGCAGATGTACTTGGCTTAGGCTACACAATATGGGTGTGTGTGTGTGTGTCCGCACACACACACACACACACACACACACACACACACACGGAATTAGTTGTCCTTAATATCACAAATAAATCCTGATTTCCAGCCTCTTTAGACAAGCCAGAAGGTCTGGTCATGTGGTGCCCACATTCCTGCATGGCAGTGGCCTGAATTTAAGCACCCAAAACACTTGCTTTTTATTGCAACAGGCCTTTGCTTTCCTGTTACCATCAGCCTCTATCACTTGCTACTGTCCTCCCAGCCAAAGCCCCCTTCAGTCATTTATAAATATCTATTGGTTCTTACACGCCTTTGAATTGGTGACCTCTGATCCAGACTAGAATACTCACTTTGCGGATGAGGAAGTGGAATTTGAAGTAGTAAGGTAATTTGGTAGCACCAAATTTAGAACTTGTTTTCCTGAGACAGCCCTTCATTGGGTACCATGCTTACTCAGCTTTTTTTTTTCCTATGTAGGAAAAACCCAGCTTTTTCCTACTGTGTGTTTCTTTCCTGAAAGTCTCCTTTGTTACTCACATAAAATATTTCACTTTTGGTCATCAAAAATGTGGAGGTTTTTCCCACACCAGGCAATTCTTTGCGACACCAGCTAGGTGTCCTCCAACTTAATTCATTCTGACACTATCTACTTAGAGTTAGCATCAGATCCCACAGGCCTAGGGATCAGTCCTTCAGGACGTCCCCCTACTCTTTAGACACCAGCTGCAAGCCCAGTTTATTACCTTCTGCCTCTGACCTACTGGCTGTAGACTGGAGGTTCCAGTGACTTCCTCCTCACGTTTGATTAATTTGCTAGAGCAGCTCACAGAACTCAGGGAAACACTGACTTGCACTAACCAGTGTATTAAAGGATCTGATAACGAAGACAGATGAACAGCGCTGGCTGCTGTAGCTCAGTGGATTGAGTGCAGGCCTGCGAACCTAAGGTTTGATTCCCAGTCAGAGCACATGCCTGGGTTGTGGGCCAGGTCCCCAGCAGGGGGCACATGAGAGGCAACCACACATTGATGTTTCTCTCCCTCTCTTTCTCCTTCCTTTCCCCTCTCTCTAAAAACAAATAAATAAAATCTTAAAAAAAAAAAGAAGACAGATGAACAGCCAAAATGAAGAGATTCATAGAGCAGGGTCTGGGTAGGTTCCAAATATAGGCTCTTCTGTCCCTGTGGAGTTGGGGTGTGTCCCCCTCCCAGTGTGAATGTGTTTACCCACTTGGAAGCTCTCCATCTCTCCATATCCCACACTATTGGGGTTTTATGGAGGCTTCCTCACATGGGCATGATCAATTGTTAATGCCGTTTGTAGCTCCTCTCCCCTCACTGAAGGGTGAAGTGGAGGGCTAAAAATTCCAAGCTTCTAATCATGGCTTGGTCTTTCCAGTGACCAGCCACCCAGGAGCTCACTCGGATTTGCCTCATTAAAACAAAAGATGCTCCTAGTGCTCTTTTTTCTTTGAATTTACAAGGGTTTTAGGAGCTCTGTGCCAGGAGCCAGGGGTAGAGATATATATTTTCTCTATTATCTCGTAATATTATTTTTTATTATGAGAGAATATAGAACAGCAAGGGAATAGTAACTGGCAAGAAATAATGCATAGTTTTCAATAAATTAATAATGTTTTAGTGAGGGTCTGCTATATATTGTACATTTATTTATGTCATGTGAGTGAGACTTCAAATATTTCACTATTAGATTATGTTTGGTAGGTTTTATTTCGGAAAACACGGTTATGCAAATTGAAGAAAAGAAGTTTATTTTCTTATATTGGAGAAGCCAGTTGGAGGGTACATATGTATATGACTGGATTTCAGCACAGAGATTGTGTTTCAGTTTTAGAAGCAGAGGTATGCTTTTCCTTTGCATGTACTGGAA
The DNA here is from genome assembly GCA_007922815.1 of Macrotus californicus. Taxonomy (NCBI): domain Eukaryota; kingdom Metazoa; phylum Chordata; class Mammalia; order Chiroptera; family Phyllostomidae; genus Macrotus; species Macrotus californicus. The sequence goes on from VMDR010004881.1 coordinate 47,559, forward strand.
GCTTCCTCAAGCATGTGGTAAGTGCCTCCTTTGTGGGAGGCTTCATGCGAGGCCTTAGGGTGAGGTAAAGAGAAACTGAGTGAGGAGAGACAACTGTAGATAAGCACGGATATACACAGGACCCTGGGGAGAGAAGTGTAGGTGGGGCGGACTGGCCCTCCGTCTCAGGAGGGATACGCAGAGGCTGAGGTGGTTTAGGAATTGGTGGTGGCACCTACCCAGTGATGAGAAAGGTGTCAGGTGTACAAATAGGCTGAGTGAAGCACCGTGCTTATCACTTACTTTTTCTGAAGTGTAATTTAAGCCCAAGGGGGATAAATCATATCCTGTGGAGTGAAACAACTAACTGGGGGACTTGCAAACAAAAATGACTAAAATAAACAATGAATCGTTGACATTCTTGTTTTGAGTGAACCTCTAAAATGCGTAAAACAAAATGTTAGCTGAATACATTTCCAGATAGTTATGATTGTTATTCTTGTTATTTGTATTCAATAATTATTCCTGACAGTTTGCTAAGTATAGGACGCCATGCTGAGCCATGGGGAATATCCAAAGGTAGAATCACTAGTACCTGCCTTTGGGATGCTTTTGACTTGGAGGAGTTGGAGGGTTAAGAGAGGAAGAAATGAAAAGTTCTAAACAAGACAAACCCATGTGAGTTAATGTGCTGGCATTTGAGGGAAGGAGACACCACTTCTCCTTGATGTGGAGAAAGACTTTCAGAGGGATGAGGACTAATGGTTTTGACCAGACCTTGAAAGATGAGTAGGATTGGAAACACCAGAAGGAATGGTAGAAGTTTCTTTAGAGAGGCTAGTGGCAGAACAAAGGTCCAGCGGCAGTTAGCTGTGAGGAGACAGATGTGACTGCAGTGCACGAGTTTCCTGGCAGAGTAGAAGAGAGAACTGGACAGGTTGGAGGGTGCCGACTTGTGAAGGGCCTTGACTCTCAGGTTAGAGAATTTGCAATTTATAGATATGGTCTCCCTAGTTGACCAAGGGAGCTCATCGCCAAGATTGTGGTATCCATTGAAAAGTGTTTGGGAATGGATAACTCTCGGTGGATCTTATAAAATGCCTTTGTTAATAGTTGTAATTTAGAAGACGGTTTGCTCAGGAGAGAATCCAAACCTTTCTAAGTAGAAATAACTCCCCAGACTCTCACTTGGAGTCCTCTTGGAGACTCTCCAAGGAATAGCATAGGATGTGCAGAGACCAAAGTACCACACCAAGGGCAGAAGTACAGAGGAGTGCCTACCAGTAACAGATTACAGTTGGAGAATTCTGTTTTGCTCAAGCTAGTATTAAGGCTGGAATGTCATTTTATTTTCAGTCTCTGTGTATGCCTATGGGAGTCACCTTATATTGGAGTCCTTATAAAGTCTCTCATGTTACAGGGCACTAGCTCAATTACCTTATTTTGAGCAGCCAAGCACTATTCAGGGAAGACACATTAGATGGAAATGACCTCAATCGGTGCTATTTCTATGTGACCATAGAGGTGCGCTGACATGGCGAGTAAAGAGAGAGGCAAAGAAATTTAGTACGATTTCTGTTATTATTCCCGGAGGTATGAGTGTGCAATTGCAGGCGCTGCATATAATTTTAAACATGCCTTTTAAAGCAATATAGTAGGTATTTTTGTTGTGGATATCACAAATATACACCTCAGGATAAAAGGGAAACAGCCTTGTAACCTAATATGACTGGGAATTCATGGCTTGTAATAACATTTCCAGTGAAGGTAGATTTAGAAAATATTTCTCTAACAATTTAAACAGGTGGGAAGAGGTGCTTTTTGGAAAACTGACTTCAAGTTTGGGTAGAAATGGAGTGTCTGATCTCCTGCTGGTTCTCCCAAAGGCCAACCCTAGCTGGAAGCCTGGTCGATGCAGAGGGCGCTCCAGGGCACCGACTAGGGAGGTGAAAGGTGGAGGCTGGATGTATATTGGTGAACAGGATGTCCAGCACGTGTGTGGAGCTCCTCTTTAGTCCACAGGACCTTCTAGCCATCATTGGAGCTGATACTTCTCTAACCACAGCCCCGCCTTTGCTGCCCCAGGCTGCTTTAGCCGGCCTTCTGTCCTTCAGAGAGTTCTCAGGTTGTGTGAGTCAGTTGCCATTTCCCCACCTCCAGGAAACACATATTACTCTTTGTCAGTGATTTGCAACCTTTTTCATCTCATGGCACACATAAACTAATTGCTAAAATTCTGAAGCACACCCCAAAAGATATATTTTTGCCAATCTGACAAAAAAAGGTATAATTTTGATTTCTTCACACTGGATGGCTATTGTGTTGACTGTTGTCATTTTTTTTTTTTTTTTAATTTGACCATCTAAGGGAAAAGAGGTCAGGGCCACTAAATACTCAGGTATTGCATATTTTAAAAATTCTCATGGAGCACTAGTTGAAAATCACTGCCCTAAGTAATTCTGTTCAGCCTCCTTTCCCCAGGCCTGAGGTAAGGAGTTAAGTCTTTCTTGGCCCCTCTCTCTTGTGGGAGACTCACAGCACATCAATCTCCATATATTCTCCTTTACTTTCCAACGACCTACCCTTTTATGCCTATGGTATGGGTGAAGGTGTAAAAGCTCTGCAGATCATGTGCACTCTAGAATAGATCAGCCACGTCTAGGGACTTGAACAGAAACTGGGACTGAGTTAGTCCTATTTTAACACCCCATTACGAACATCACATGCAATCCATATCCCTGAAAGTTTATATATTTGGGTTAATGCAAATACATTTCCCCCAAAATCATCTCAATGGGAAATGTGGAAGATTGCTTTCTTTTTGGGATTACTTTATATTTGGAGATATAAAACATGCTTTCTTTGGGAGTTCTTCTGATGTAGAAACACAGGTCAATGATTTCCATGAAATTTAACCAGGTGTTATTTAGCTGGAAAAACTAAAATCTAAATTAAGTAAATAAAACTTTCAAATTTGGTAAGGTGTACCTGAATTAAAGACAAAACTTATTCTAGAAAACTTCTCATTCAATTCCTGATAAATTCAATAGTTTCTTTTTTGGAATAAGGAATTTCACATTTGATTTATGTAGGCTTTTTAATTTGCTCTGATTTGTGAATTTATTTTAGAATGACCTTTAAGGCATTTTCTTTCATGTCTATATGATCACTGAAGCAGATGTGTTCTAGAAATCACTCTCCTTATCTGGTCAGAGGACAAGAGGAGAAAGACTATCTTGTCATCTGCATTTGGAAACAAACCATAAGGCTATTATTTCTCACAGTATTTTCCTAATACTTGCCCATAATTTTTGGTTTTGATTGGGTTTAGTGGAACTCTGAAGCTGTACTGTGTGACACATATCTATGACACTCATAAATTACAAATAGTAAATTTTGTCCTTTCTGGTGCAGCTGTGTTGCCATTTTGCTCTGTTTTCACTTATAAGTTCAGCCCTCTTTATATTACTGCTGTAGTTTCATGCGCTATCATTTTAGGCAAAGCCGTTCTCTTGTGAGCCTCCTAAGAATGGACCCATTTTGAGGCTCATAAGAGACTTTTGGGGTGTGGTGGGGGGCAAGGATAGATAGGTGGAGCACAGGGCATTTTGGGGACAGGTAGACTATTCTGTATGATACTGCAATGGTGGATATGTGACATTATGTATTTGCCCAAATCTGTAGAACTTCACAACACAGAGTGAGTGAGCCCTGATGTAAACTATGGACTTGAATTCATAAAAATGTATCATATTTGGTAAATGTAGCGTGCTAATGGAAGCTGTTAGTGATAGGAAACTGCTGAGGAGACAGGGAGTACATGGGAACTCTGTATTTTCTGTAAATATAAAGTGCTCTAAAAAATAAAGTCTATTATATTAATGTAAAAAATTTTGTCTTTGAAGATCAGTTATGTACACAGCAACTTTACTTTTGCAGAACCTCTCGGGTCTACTCTTTTCAGGCTTACATAATACAGTTAAAAAAATAACGCTTCTCTCAAAGAGAGGTAATCAGTTGAACAAATCAGTAGTTATCAGAATGCAGTCTGTAGTATATCCTGTTTTTCTAACTTCTCTAATTTGCTAGTAAATTAGCCCAGATTGCATGGAGGCAGGGAGGACATTGCTTGCTCTTAAGGCTGCATTAATGCTGCCAGGGCTGCATTGTAACACTGGGGGACAATCTAGTGCACGAGATCTGAAAGTCTTGAGGGAGGGAGGGAGGGAAAGAGAGAGAGAGAGAGAGAGGGAGAGAAGGAAGAGGAGGAAGAAGGGGAGGGAGGGAAAGAAGAAGAGAATGAGGGACTGTGCTTTGTTGTATTACCCGAAGAAGACTCACTGTAATATAATTCTAGTATAGTTTTTAAAATTAAAATATAGTTAAAAACAATATTATATTAGTTTCAGGTGTACAACATAGTTATTTAACATTTATATACTGAATGAAGTGATGTCATGATAAGTCTAGTAGTCATCTGTCACTGTACAAAGCCATTGTGGTATTATGGACTATATTCCCTATGCCCTACGTCACATCCCCAGGACTTATTTATTTTATAACTGGAAATTTGTACCTCTGTTCCCCTTCACCTTTTCACCCTTTCGCCTGCTCCCTTCCCCTCTGGAAACCATCAGGTTGTTCTCTGTATCTGTGAGTTTCTGTTTTGTTTATTTGTTTGTTTTCAGATTCTTCATATAAGTGAATCATATGGTATTTGTCCTTTTCTGACTTACTTCACTTAGCATCATACCTTCCAGGTCCTTCCACATTGTCCAAAGGTAAAATTTCTTCCTTTTTAATGGCTGAGTAATATTCTATTGTATGTATATTCTAATATTCTAAAATATATATATTTCTTTTTATGGCTGAGTTTTATACACACACACACACATTCATCTGTTGATGGTTGCTTATATTGCTTCCATATCTTGGTTATTATAAATAATAACACTGTAATAAACACAGGGGTGCATATATCTTTTCAAATTAGTGCTTTTGTTTTCTCTGGATAGATACCAAGAAGTGGAGTTGTTGGGTCATATGGTAGTTCTGTTTCTGATTTTTTGAGGCATCGCCGCTATTTTCCATAGTGGCTGTACCAAGTTGCAGTTCCACCAAAAACAGTCCCCTTTTCTCCACATCTTTGTCAACACTTGTTATTTGTTGTCTTTTTGATAATAGCCAATATGAAAATTGTGAGGTGATTTCTCATTGTGGTTTTGATTTACATTTCTCTGATGACTGGTGATGTTGAACATCTTTTGATGTGTGGGTTAACCATCTGTATGTTTTCTCTGGAAAAATGTCTGTTTAGATCCTCTGCATGTTTTTTTAATTACATTTTTTGATGTTGAGTTGTATGAGTTCTTTATATATTTTGGATATTAACTCCTTATTGGATATATCATTTTCAAATATCTTTCCCACTCAGTGAGTCTCCTTTTCATTTTGTTTCTGGTTTCCTTTGCTTTGCAAATGCTTATTAGTTTGATGAAATCTCATTTGTTTATTACTATTGCTTTTGTTGCCCTTGCTTGGAGAGGCATACCCAAAAATTATCTCTAAGACCAGTTTTAAAGAGGTTACTGCTTATATTTTCTTCTAGGAGTTTTAAGGTTTCTGGTCTTATATTTAGTCTTTAATCCATTTTGAGTTTATTCTGTACTTGGTATAAGAAAGTGGTCCATTTTCATTTTTTATTTGCACATAGAGGTTCAGTTTTCCCAACACTGCTTATTGAAGAGATTATCTTTGCCCCATTGACCACATAATTGTGGGTATTTCTGGGCTCTCTAGTCTGTACAAATTGATCTATCATCTGTTTCTGTGCCAGTATCATTCTGTTTTGATTATTATAGCTTTGTAATATAGTTTTAAACCAGGGAGCATGATGCCTCCTTAGTGTAGGGTTTTTTTTTTGTGTGTGTGCTTACTGAATACCAAGTACCCACTCTATAACCAGGACACTTCCCTCTTCCTCTTTTTTCTGGTCTTGGTGTTGACCCTCAAGTAGCAGCTAAATGGTTTCTTGTGGTTTGCTGAGGTCAGAAGTGATAAGTGATGACTCCCTTCTCAACCTGCAGTAGAGCTGCATCCTTTCACACACCACACTCCTCAGTTCTGAACAATGTATACTAGGTGTGGCTGTTCTCAGCATTGGATGATTTCCTGACTTATACCCAAGGGAGGCCTTTCCATGGCCTAGCACATGCTGGTATCTGTTTCAGATAGGCAACTCCAGCAGGCCAAGGACTTGAATCTCTTTAGTTCTGTGTGTAAAGAAGCTATGTGGTTTCCGGAATTTTTTGAAATTTATTTGAATTTTTTAAAATATATTTTATTGATTATGCTATTATAGTTGGCCCAATTTTTCCTCCTTTGCCCCTTCCACCTGGTACCCTCATTCCCTCCAGCAATCTGCCCCCTAGTTCAGAGTCCATGGATGAAGCATATAAGTTCTTTGGCTACTCCATTTAAGTAGGTTAGATTGAATCTGGTACATTATAGGTTTCAGAGAACATGCCATTCCTGGTCTTCATCTTCCACTTTATGAACTCTTGGAGTAGAGCCATCAGAGAGAGAGAAACAGAGGGAAGAAGGCCTTGCATTAGTCTGACGAGGATGTGCCCCATTCAGCAAAATTTCAGGGGTCACAAGAAGGGTCTCCCTTCTCCCCCCAAAGTACACTGAAGTCTGATTCCTTTAATTCTCTAATTAATAATGGGTTTAGCAATACTTCAGATCATCTTATATTAAAGATGGTCTTATATTAAAATATAAATATCTCATGGGTATTGCTTTTTTCAATTATAGATGTTATGGTGAATGAGTTGCTGAACTTAGATATTGATAAGGCAAATGGAAGAGAAATTCTGAGGGTTTGGTGGTGTGACTGGGTGAGAATGATGGAGAGTGATTCTGAGGATCACAGGAAATGAAAACTGAGGCCAATGGAAGGCAAACTGCTGTTTTATTCAGTTTTCCTTGAAAGTTTCCATGTGAAGAATTGAGCAAGATGTGTGCATATTATATGAGTATGTGTGTGCGTGAGTGTGTGTGTGTAGGGAGGCAGGCAATACACAGCAATGCTTTCATAGATACCTAACACACCACTCTTACAAAATCACCATTTGTTTTCTCTTGATCTCTTCTTGCCTGTTGCATAACAATGTATTTATTGCCCACTCAAACCACTTCCTCTGGTCATGGTGGCCTCCTGTTTCTGTGGTTAATATATGAAATCCTGACTGTGGATAATGTTGCATCAGAACAGCTTTTATCTCCACTTGGTTTAAGCTTGACAGAGAAATTGGCCACATAGTACCTCCACAGGGAGCTCATCCAGTGACTTAAAATGAACCTGTCCCTATTCCTCCATCCTCCACAACTGAGATCTGCTCATTCACCAAATCCAAAGTGTACTTCTCCTTTGCTTGTTCTATCTCTTCACCCTCTGACAACCTGTATCAAACAGATGACACACTTAAAGAAGTCATCAACAAGGTTTACAAAGAACTGATGGGAAAAGAACCAACAAATGATGGTGAATCACTTCAGGAGCAGCAACACAGGAAACATTGCCACCCTTAAGCCTGAGGCAGAGGAAGGAGAGTTTGTTGTTGGGATAGTGACAGCTGTGACCGTGGGCTGGGGCCTCCAACGAGAGTTGTACCATAGGTGGAAGAACTCAGCCACTTTAAGACAATAGCCTGGCAGGGGGTGAGGAGGGGGGAATCAGTATCCCCGATATTCTTCTCTTTAGCTGATTCCTTCATTGGTGGGACCCCAAGAGAAGTACAAGGACCAGGGTCCATAGAGGTCAGCTTCCTGGGGCACAGAGCAGGGAAGAGAAGGGTGGAGAATTGTTTGGGAGAGCAAAAAGAGAAGAGATGGTTCTCAGTTTCCCCATCTATAAAATGAAGATATAGACTCCCAGGATTAAATGTAATGATCTGTATAAGCATTTAGCACAACACCTGGAACATGATAAGTACTCTATAAATGTAGGCCAGTGATGATAGTAGTAGTGGTAGTGATAATCAGATTAAGCTATTTTTACTACATTTTATCTATACCATCTCTAAGTCACTCTACCTGTATCCTAATATTTAAGTTTCCTTTCATATCCCAGCATTATTGTGGAATAGACTTAAGTAAGACTTGTTTGTTTTATCCTAGTCATACCTACGGGTATGACTTTATAGCTACATGCCTCTTTAATTTTGACAGATGGAAATGTAATTTAATTATCATTTTAGTTGTACATAATTCTGTAGATTAGATGTATATGGCACTCAGCTCTAATGGATACCCATAACAAAGAAATACCCAGGCTCAGGTAGAGTAGCTCAGTTGGTTAGAGCATCATCCAGATACACCAAAGTTGCAGGTTTGGTCCCCAGTCAGGACACATACAAGAATCAACCAATGAATGCATAAATAAGTGGAACAATAAATCAATGTTTCTTTCTCTCTCCCTTCCTCTCTCTCTAAAATAAATAAAAAAAATAAAATATTTATAAAAAAAGAAATACCCAGTCTATTTCTTTCTCAATTTATACTTCAATGCAGATTC
>VMDR010004882.1:0-23146 GCA_007922815.1 Macrotus californicus
GGCCTTGAACATGTATTTGAACTGAAACATAGTTAGGCCTTGAACATGTATTTGAACTGAAACATAGTTAGGCCTTGAACATGTATTTGAACCGAAACATAGTTAGGCCTTGAACATGTATTTGAACTGAAACATAGTTAGGCCTTGAACATGTATTTGAACTGCATGGATATTTGAAATCCACTTACATGTGGATTTTTTCCAGTAAATACTGTAAATGTATTTTCTCTTCCTTATGATTTTCTTAATCACATTTTCTTTGGTCCAGCTTACTTTATGGCAAGAATACAGCACATACTACCTTTAACACAGAATATGTGTTAATTGACTATTTATGTTATCCATAAGACGTCCTCTCTACACCAGGCAGTGGAGTTTTGAGGGGAGTCAAAAGTGACATGCAGACTTTTGACTGCATGTTGGGGGATGAAGGGTTAGCACCCGTAACACCTGGATTGTTTAAGGGTGAACCATATAGATGTACTATAGCACAGTATCACACCTACTATTTGCTGATCTTTCTTTTCTCTCCCGACCAACATTCTTGCAAAAATAATTTGTACCTGTCAATTTCTATTTAATCACCACTCCTCAGTTTACTCCCCCTCTAATATCACCTGTTACCTTAACTCCAATAGAAAATGGTGTCACGTCGGTCATCCATACGAATGTTTGTATCAGATTGCACAGCAAAGGCTTCTGTCTGTAAGTGATGTGACCTTGGAAAGAACAGGAATGAATCTGGCTCCAACATCGTCGGAGGGCTCTGCATGGCTATCCATCCGCCTTGTTTCTATAGTGGTGCCAACAGAGATCCTGGGCCGAAGACCCTTCTGGCCTCGTTTTTCATCACATTCACCAATTGGTTGAAAAATATAGAGAAAGGACAATATTAACCTGCCTCGAGCCATTCACTGGAACGAGGGGAAGCGATGGCAGTTGGGCCAGCCTAGGTCCTGAGTCTACAAAGCTGGCAAGAGTGGGGTGGTGTCTGGTGTTAGAAGCTAATGAACCACATACACAGCTGCTGGGGAAATCAGAGGCTGGGCAGCCACCACGATTTGTGTCTGCTAGACATGCAATGCTGATAACTATGCAGAATAAAATAAGAGATGACAGAATTGGGGTCATTATCAAAATCACACAGTCATTAATTCTGAACAGAAGTATTAAGATATACTTGCATTTCTAGCCACATATGTAATACATCAGACCAAGTGGGCCTCATGAGTGTGTAGTACCTGAGCTGTATGGTTGGAAGGTACGCCCAGTATGGCCAGGTGTCTGTGATTAGTAACCCTACCCACCTGTTGCTATTTTGCCTCTGGAAAGCTTTTTTAATTACAAAATCTCTCAATTCAAGTACGAACCCCTATAGCACAGGTGGTAAACACAAGGCCTGTGGGCAGAATCTAGCCCTCCACCTTGTTTAGTCCCAACCAGCACCTTGTTTCTACCCCAAGGCAGCGCCAAGTTCCTTGCCCCTAGTTAAGGAGTAGTTACATTTGTACAGTCCTCAAATGACATTCAGCCCTTTGAAGGCAACTGTAAGGCTGATGTGGCCCCTGGTGAAAATGAGTTTGACACCCCTGCATAGTTAGTTGCAAGGTAATACCGTTGGAAGGAGTATTTAGCAAGTAACTTTGAACAAAAAGTCCCTCCAGCACCAGAACCAGAAAATGACTAGGGATTGTGGAAGGAGGAGGTCCCGAGACAATAACGTTTCCCCAGCTTGAATTAGGCACACTAGAATATCACACAGCATGATTTACCAACTGAAGGCAAGACCCTTCAGCAAAAGGACTATGACTATACATTTTATTGCTATACTCGCTTTACGGTGGTGGTCTGAATCAAACCCACAATATCTCTAAGGTCTACCTGTACCCCCTAGGATTTAGTTCAACCCCATTTTACAAATGAGTTAGAAGCCTCAGAGAGCATGAAGACCCTGCCCAAATTTACACAACTTTGGGATTTTCACTCAGGGCTATCTGCCTGATTTCAAAGTGCTAAAGGTGGGTAGTTAATAAATAGGAAACTTGCATCAGAAACTACTTTTGACCTCCAAGCTGGTGTTCTTTCTATGGAGTACACCTTCTTGCTTGTGAGCCGTAATGTTAAACAAAGCATTTTCACAAGAGTGACACGCTTTTGTCACTTTACAACATCCTAAGACAGGCAGGCGGTGGATGATTTTCCCTATTTAACAGCTAAGGGGTCCGAGGTTCTGAAGCAATAAACTTAGCCCAGTAAAAATGTCATTCTAAACTCAGCAGTGCCGGGACCCCTGGAAACACCTTGCTTTGGCTTTTAGCACAGTAGCCTCCTTGCCCGTGGGAGATACATTCCAAGACCCCCAGTGGGTGCCTGAAACTGTGCATAATGCAGAAAGACATAGATGCTATGTGTTTTCTTACACAGTCATGCCTATGAAAATGTTTAATTTGTAAATTAAGCAATGTCAGATCTTCAGAGATAGAAGATGAGTCTTACCGTGGATCTTAACCACCTCAGCACATGACGTTTTTTCTCTCCTTACAAAGTTGAGAACTTTCACTTGAAGAAAGCATTTTAACGGCTTCTTGTTGGCATATCCGGAAGGCCAGCTTCACTACTCTTGCACTCTGGGCCATTCGTAAGTAAAATAAGGTGACTGGAACACAAGCACTGCGATACCTCGTCGGTGGGTCTGATAACCAAGACACTAAGTGCCTGCGGGGCGGGGAGGTGCCAGCATGGAGACGCCGGGCCAAGGGAGGGGTCGCGCATTGGGCGGATGGAGCAGGTGTTGCGAGGTTTCATCACTACTCAGAAAGGGCAGGCAGTTTAAAACCTGCGGATCGTTTATTTCTGGAATGTCCCATTCAGTACTTTTAGACCACGGTCGACCCAGGGGAACCGAAACCACGGAAAGAGAAACTTCGGATAAGGGGGGATGACTGGAACCCGAGTTCCCATAACTGGGTTGATCCTGGAACCAGCACCAGGCCGGTGGTTTTCTTATGAACTCAACTCATCCCCTCCCCTCCCCTCCCCGTTTTTTAGCTTCCCTTCTTCAGGACCCTTTTACATTCTGAGCCCTGACCTTATTTTCAGTCTCTCATAAAGAAAAATAGTTACATTAAGATGGAGCAACTCTGTCTGCCTTGTTCCGCATCTCAGACTGTATTTTTACATTATCAAGTAAATTAAAAGTCATACATCAGGTGTACCTGCATTATGGAAAACGCATTTAAAATTCTGTTTAGCACACATTTGCAGAACTTTTGCTGATTCGACGAATACCACATTTACCAGTCAGGTATAAATCAGCATTTTGCTCTGAGGAATACTTTAGGGCCAGCTGACCTGAAAGGGTCCATTTTGTACTTTCCCAAGTTTCAAGTCCTCTCTCGGCCTCTTCACGTGAGCAGGTGAAGGAGGCAGAACCGAGCCCAGCAAAGCGATGTGAGCCTGTGGGGCTCCTGGCCGTAATGTCACACTTTGAGAAGAGGGAGATAGCCCATCCTCGGGTGGTGGCGGCATTCTCCACAGAGTAACTGCAATAACAATAATGCTGCCAAAACCCAGGGCTGGCTCCCTGGGTGTGTGGCCTGAGCAGCCATCAAGGGTCCAGCTCTGAGAAGGGCCCCACGCTTAGTTTAATGCTCTGCTGTTACTAACTTGAAATTGTGAATAATTTTTAACAAGGGTCCTGGCATTTTCATTTTGTCCTGGGCCCCCAAAATTAGTCAACCAGTTTTATCAATAGCCACTAGTTAGTGATGATTTTCTCCAAGTCAGACACTGAGCTAACGTTTCCCTTGTGTTATCTAATTTAATCCTTATAATATTCAGTTATGCACCGAATATTGGGCCACCTTTGAGGTGCCAAGTACTATGCAAGGCCCCAGAATACCAGAATAAATATGACAGGCATGGTGCCTGACTTCATGGAACTTACAGCCAAACCGTACAGACAAAACTAATTTCCAGCTGTAGTAATTGCTCTCAGAGAAAAATATAAAAAAGGACTGAGGTACATGTCATCTGATATGAAGTGAGGGAGACAGGAGAAGCCTTCCTGAGAGCCTAAGAAGTAAGAACTCTGGTGACCATTTCACGGATGAGACAACTGGATCTCAGACAGCGTACGGACTTAGCCACGGCCCCGGAGCCAGAGAGGAGCAGCTTTGAAGTCAGGCCTGTCTGACTTAGTGGCCAGTGTCCTAGAACAAAGCTCCTGACACTTTAATATGCATAGAAACCCCTGGAGATCAAACTGTAGCTTCTGATTCAGTAGGTCTGAGATGATGCTGACCCTGCTCAGTCCAGAACCACACTCTGAGTAGGAGCCCCTGTGCTATGGGACTATGCTTGGGGGTGGCCATCAGACAGATGCACAGGCCTGAGACGTGCAGGGCCAGCTCTCACTGGGGGAAGTCTGATAGGACTTGGTGCCTAGGGACAGACCCAGAAGGGTAGAGATGGAAGTGGGGGCCACAATTCCTCAAGGATTTCATGGATATGTAATTTTGAGGAAAAGAATGAAAGTATCACTGTATGAGTTTCTGACCAAGAACTTGGAAGGACAGACTGACCAACAAAAATAAATAGGAGCTTCCTTCTCCTCACCAGGTTCTGCCTGAATTGCAAAGCCTAGGTTTCTTACCTTGAGTGTTAAGAAATGTTTCTTTCTTTCTTTTTTTTAAAGATTTTATTTATGTATAGAGTGAGGGGAAGGGAAGGAGAAAGAGAGAGACACATCGATGTGTGAGAGATACATCGATTGGCCTGCAACCCAGGCATGTGCCCTGACTGGGAATGGAACCGGTGACCTTTTGGTTCTCAGGCTGGCACTCAATCCACCGAGCCACACCAGGCAGGGCAAGAAATGTTTCTTTCTCAACCCTTAACACAGATATATGCAAACACTCTCTCTCCCACTGTACCTTAACCTCATTTTCTTTGCCAAAGTTCTTTAGGAAGCTAGAGCATAACTAGTTAGCATTTCCCCATATTTAAGTCAGTTTCAAGTCATCTTTAGGTTTCTAAATTCTAATTTAAATATCTCACTCCTCTTTATTTTTGTTCTTATACGAGCATGGAAGTCATTTTTAAAAATCGCTATATAATCTTTTTTTTATTCTTCTGTGGTTTTTATGAGCCATATGACATTATAATATCTGACTAATTCATAGCAAAAATAACCACCTCCCAGCCTCCATGGAACATATTTCTTTTATTCCCCCACAACGTATTAAACGTATGGTCAACTCTGAACGCCAGGTCTTTTTCTGCTTGTGTATATATGCGTTAAGTTTCTCTGTTCTCATTACTGAAACCATGGCGATCAACACAGTAACTGGCACATAGAAGGTGATTAATATCTGTTCAATGAATGTATAAACAACCTTGAACTAGTTTCTGCTGAACTATAACCTGTATTTAAAGCGTATTCCTGTCTTTTGGATAATTAGGAACCTCCCCGAAGAGGAAAATGACTCCACTTAAAGCAAAAATGTGGATGTAGAATTGGCTGGTGCACCTAATAAATATTTTTCATCAGTAGTGGTTGACAAAAGAAAGTGCAGAATCTGTAATTTTTGAGAAGATGTAAAGAAAAGAGAGGCTGGGAAACAGCTCTGGGCTGGGAGTCAGGCGGCCAAGCTTGTAGCTTTGCCTCCCCACCCCAATAACCACCCCCCACCTCCCGCACACAACCTGTGGGACTGGGGAATTCGTTAGACCTCTCTGGGCTTTAATAATCTTAGCAAAAAAAAAGTGGAAATAGGTAATCTCTAAGGATCTCTTTAGCACTAACAATCTGTGAGTCCATGTGAACATTTATATCAGGGTTTTTTGGAGGTAGAAACCAGTGCCAAAAGGGAAAGGTTTGTATAGAAATATAAAAGTATCTGTCAAAGAGGATCCTTGGACAAAAACCGCTCTTGGTCTCTACCCTGGAGTCATAATTCCATTGCAATGGTCTTGTGAACATAATTTCCTACTGACCAGCGTTTGTTCTTCAGAAATGTCGAGATATACAGGGGTCCGGCACAAGTAACACGTGTTTTATTACAAAATCATTAGCATGTAATTCTGTAACATAACAATGTCACACTCAAGCACACCATATGACATTTTAAGTGAAATGTTCAAATCAAAACTATAAATTATTACACCCATATTATTAACCTACCAACCATACTCAAGCAGGCCTTACTTCTGCCAGGCCCTGTATGTTGAGTCCTATCACACCATTCGGCTCAGCCTCTGCCCAAGTTTGGTGGAGAAGGTCACAGTTGTCCTAGCGGTACCCTTGATGTACCTTCACAACTCCACCTTTCGTGCGCACTCATCCCCAGCTCAGGCTCATTGAACCAGCACAACCATCTGACACAAACATGGGTAATTAAACACCCTGTGGATTTCAACTTTGTTCTTCAAGATATTGTCTGCCTGAATCCCAGCTCTCCCTGTCCTATCCTTCAGAAAAATCACCTCCTCTTCCCTGGGGGGTATCTCCTTCATTCGTACCTGGGACATGGTGAGATTTGGGCTCCAGCAGGGAAATACGTCAATACCAGTCAGCCCCCATTTGCTTCTGTTCCTTCCTGCCTGCCCCCTACCAGGAGCCGTATTTTTTTGCCAAAAAATTTTGTTTTTGCCTGTTTCCAATCCAATACACAAGCTTCCCACAGGTACCTAATGTGCCATCTGCATTTTAGCGAATATCATCCGTGCATTCAGCCTGAATCAAGGGCTTTTCTCTCAGCATCTGGAATTTGTAGGTCTGCTGGGGGCATTGGCAGAGCAAAGCACAAGGGGAATAAAAGAGCATCTGTGAAACAGAATAATCTAAGGACAGAGCCCAACGAGCACTGGAGTAAGCAAAGGAGAAAAGCTGGCTGTGATTAAAGAAAGGGAAGCAAATTAACATGGATTGTGGATCTTCTATGGGCCTAGCCATGCGTTGAATGCGTGTAAGGTCAACTAATCATCTCAATGACTCTGTCGTGCCAGGTGCACCTTGGAGGTATTGTGGGTTCGGTTCCAGACCACAGCAATGTAGTGTGTTGTAATGTTTTTGCTAGTGGAAGGTCCCACTTTCAATTTGTAGAAAGAACACAAAAATCTGTGAACAGGAATAAAACAAGGTGTAATAAACAAGGTATGCCTGAATTAGTTTCAAGGAACAGATGAAGGAAATGAGGCTGGGAGAGAAAAGGTAACTAGGAAGTGGGTTCAAATCCAGACCAGCTCAACTTCAAAAGTCATGTGTTGTTGTTTTTTTTAATCAAACTGCTATAGGTAGACAAAAAAGAAGGAATGTGAGGACAAGTGGGGGAGAGGAGGAGAGACAGGAAAGGAGGGGAAAAAGCGAAAAAAAGAAAAGGGAAAGAATGAAGAAAGAAGCTAAGTGGTCAAGATCTCACAGCTACTAAATAAGGGTCTTTTTAACTCCTTAATTAAGCTAATTTAACACACATAATACAAGGTAAATTATGAACGCTTCATCATATTGTTAACTTAAACATAATTTATATTCAGTAGTAACTCTCAAAGTACCCACAGTACCCTGAGACACTTCCAGGAAGTCCAAGAGGTCAAAGCTATGATTGTAATGTTAATACATTGGGACTTTACTCACCCCTTTTTACTTGACATTTGGATGGATGACACAAAGCAATGGAAGTTAAAAGAAATCAGCCCCCCTTGAAGAAATAGCTGAGTCAGGGACTGGGGCAGAGTACGTACAAGATGAGCTAGGTAAGTAAGGAAGTGCTCAGGAAAGAAAAAGTGATTGAACATATCACATTGACACAGAGGCAGCTTGGAGGGCTCCTGCTGGCCAGATCTGGGATGTGTTACGGACAATTGAAAAAATAGGAATTCATGAGTTTATATCGACAAAAGGTAGGTAGATGGATGGATGAATAGACCATAGATACATAGATAAATGATAGACTGAGACAGATGATCAGGTAGATGAATAATCTGAATCTAATCACAATGAATGAAGCATTAGACAAATCCAGAATTAAAAATGTTCCTTTTTTTTTACCCCCCAATGGAAGCATAAAGGAGTCTTTAGGGTTGCTGGATCCAATTCTGACATGGGGGATGGTTTCTCCCCAACACCAACAAACAATTCACAGACACCAGCATGGTGTCTGAGAATTCAACCCACTCCTGACACTACAGGGAGATGGCATAGGAATCCACAGGTTAAGGATGCAGCCCTACAACACTGCCCCCCAGCCTCACACAAACACAGGCTCTCACTTGTGTTTCTGAGGAACCAGCGACAGACTGGAGGTTCCAAGGACTCCCTCCAACTCAGGTTGCCCATTGCAAGTCCAGTTGTTATCTGTACTTCTTCTGACTGGCTGGCTATAAATCAGAGATTCCCTGACTGCCTTTTTGGGTTCAATTAATTTGCTAGAATGACGTACAGAATTCAGAGAAACACATAACTTACTGGGTCACTGGTTTATTGTAAAATGATACAATTCAGGAACAGCCTGATGGAAGCGATTCATGGGGCAAGGTATGTAGGAAGGGCCAGGGAGCTTCAATGTTCTCTGCAGCTAAGCACTTCTTCCAGCATCTCCACATGTTCACCAACCTGAGGCTCTCCAAAACCCATCCTCTTGGGTTTTTATGAATCTTTCATTTTATAGGCGTGAGTGGTTAAATCACTGGCCACTAGGGACTGATTCAATCTCTAGCTGCTCTATCCTCTCTAGAGGTCAGGGGATGGGACAGAACCTTCAACCCTAGAATCACATTCATAGCCCGAATTCATAGGTCCTTCCAACAGTTGTCTCATTAACATAACAGAAGGTGCTTTTATCACTTTCAAGGCTTGGAAAATTCCATGGGTTTCAGGAGCTGTGAGCCAGGAATTGTAAATATATTTTGGTTATCTGAAAAACCAAATATTTTTTCTTATTAATCACAATATTGCAAAGAGTGTGTCCTTTACTCTAAAAAATGTCAGTATCTTAAAAAAAATTGTTGTGGAAATACATTTCAAATTAAGGAGGCTAAAGAGACAAGAAATAAATGTAATACCTGACCTCACACTGGATCCTGTACATATAAATGACCTCATTAGGTCAACAGCCAAAACTGGACTCTGGGCAATAAAAAAGTTGCATCAATGCAGGTTTATAAAGTTGACAGCTGCGCTGTGGCACTCGCAGAGATCACCCTTCTTAGGAACAACACGCTGAAGTACTGAGGGCAAAATGGCGATGATGCGTGGAACTCACCCTCCAGTGACTCAGCAAACAAAAAGGAGGAGGGAGAGGGGCACATGATAAAGCAAATGGAGTGTGTTGTCAAAATTAAGGGTGAGTGGGTGGGTGTTCTCTGTACTATTATTTTTTAATTTTTTAAAGTTTAAAATTATTTCCAGATAAAAAGCCAAAAACAAACAACAACAAAAAAAGTAACCCCACTCCAAAACCAAGAAAATCCCCAAACCCAATAATGAGTCCAATCACTGGTACTTTCACGCAAATTCAGGCAGTGCCACCAAATGGTACCAGTAGCCATTGTGTTATATCCTTCACCACTGCGTAAAATGTCTTTTTTTTATTTATTTAAGATTTTTATTTATTTATTTTTAGAGAAGTGGGAAGGGAGGGAGAAAGAGAAGGAGAGACACTTCGATATGCCAGAGAAACATTGATGGGCTGCCTCTCATCTGGGGACCAAGGGATTGAACCCACAACCCAGGCATATACCCTCACTGGGAATCAAGCCAGTGACTTTTGCCTTGTGTGACGATGACCAACCAACTAAGCCACAATGGTAAGGGCTAAGACGATTTTTTAAAGCCAGTTTTATTTAAAAATCTAACTGATGAAGCCTCTGAAATGTATACAATGTTATACATCAATTTTACCTCAATAAAAAAATATCAAGCCCCCCACCCCTGGTACATGTCACTGTGGTATCTGGGGTGAAATGAAAAGGACCACAACGCTTCAGCCACACACAGAAGTGTGAGAGTTGTCTTGAGGGAAAGCTCTTGTGCAATTGCTTCCGTGTGAACTGGATAAACTGGTTTTTTTTTCAGAATTTTATTTTGACTAGAGAGAATGACATACAAACAGTGGTTGGTTATTCAGACCTGAGTACTAGGCAGAAATTTTTTCCAAAAATGAATGAAATATGACTGTCACTTCAAGGAAAATCACTGAAATTATTTTTGCTAATAAATCTTTGCTACTAATGACATTTCACATGAAAGAAAATTGGGAAACTAACAGGAGCTGGACAGTGTTCCAACGCTCAAGTACTATGTGATGAGATTGGCAGTGACGTTGATCACCGTGATTTTGTACATTGTAGATGAAGTGTGTGAGTTGGAAGCTCTGCGTAACTCAGTGAAGCAGTATTTTCCAAATGATCAAGGCACAATGGTATGAAATCATGCGTGGGTAAAAGACATATTTGTGGATTTTAAAGTATCTAGGCATGAAAACAGGCTTTCAGAGTTTAAGAAACTGCTAACTGTTGAGTTGTGCTGTAATATCAAAGAAGATTCTCCACAATTAACTGGAAGACCATTGAAACACTCTTTTTTCCTACTACACATCTCTGTGAGGCCAGCTTTTCTTCATATACTTTCACCAAAATAAAATAGCAGAATAAAATGAATGCAAAAATCTAGCTGTCTTCTATTAACCCAGACATAAATAAATTTGCAAACACCTAAAACAACACCATTCTTTCCACTAATGTTTCTGGTTTCAGAAAATACAGTTGTTTTCATTTTAAAAATGCACCATTTATGTTCAAATGAAACAGATGTATTGTTGCTCTTTTTAAATGAATTACTAAATAAATGTTTAAAAATTTATCTGTTTTCATTTCTAATATGATCTACATAAACCAAAGCTCTTTGAGGTCCTCAATAATTTTAAAGAGTATTAAGGTATGGACGACAAAAGAGGTTCTATGGAAAGTCACCTCACAGGGTGATCTGATCTTAAGTTGCTAACTGGGCAGGTCATGGTGGGCAGTCACACCCCTGCCATATGACTTCTTTAGTAAAAGGTTTATCTTTGCCTTAAGCAAGCCCTGTTCATGGCTGGTTTCTGTTCCTCTAGATAACACACCTTTGAAATAAACCCGAACCATCCTCAAGAAAGCACATAATCTTGTTAACAATCCTTTAATGCAACCCCAACTTCATTTTCTCCACTTCTGTGTAATCTTCCTTATTGCCCCTCCTTAATTTCAAATGCATAAAAGAAGCTGCAAAACTGTTATTCTCAGGAACATTTGAGATCTTGCTCCCTGGCATATGTGGTCAGTGGCTCAAATAAACTCATAAAAATTCTCTACAGGTTTGGCTGTTCTCCTGAGGACAAAGGGGTCCTGAGATCATTTTGTGCTCTTGAGGGAAGGCTGGTAAAACCAGATGCCTGCTCTCCTGTGACAAGTGTAGCTGTCCTTGGAGGCTACCTCGGACAAGAACTTTTATTTTAATTTTTTATGCATTTTAAATTAAATTTATTGGGACAACATTGGTTAATAAAATTATATAGGTTTCAGGGGTGCAAGTACTTTTATTAACCACAGCACACAGTCCAGGGCAGGCACATAACCTAGGCCTGGCCAATTGGACTTTCTCTTCTGGGATTTTAATTCTTGAGTGAAATAAGACTACAGCCCAAGATAAGGGTCACACTCATCCATTCCAGTTTGTAAAACAATCTGGAGTTGTCTGGTTCCTCTCTAAGTCTGCTTTCTAACCTTCCTTTCCAGCCCTAGAAGCACCAGCAGAACAATGTTTTTCTTTTCATTTCCCCCCCTATTTTAGCCAGCATAGGATTCTGTTGCTTGCTACCAAGAAATCTTACTGATAGACTAATTTCTAGGTTTCCGCTGAAATCACTTCTCTTCGATTTTCCTCCAGGCTGTAGTTCTGCTCTTTGCACTGGGTCCTTTGTGTCCTGATTCTGAAAGCTTTGTTCTCTGCCTCAGGGTGAGGACCAAGAGAGTTATAGTCTGCTCCTTCCAGTCAATCTCAGCGACTAGAACCCAGGCTAAAAACAACCCACAATGGTGAGAAGCACGGCTACCAAGACATTTCCCGTTCATCATGGTTCAATTCTCTTTTGCCTGGAAGAGCCCGGGGTACTTCCTATTTAGTCAATTAAAGCCCATTGTTTTGTTTCCCATGTAAGTAGGTGAAAACATTTTGAGAACTAAAAGGCATTCTAAAAATAACATTATAGTTTTGTTATCATAATAATTATTATACAGTGAATGAAGAGTCAAAGGGACCTCATGGGATAGATTAAAGGACACCAGATTTAGGATCAGAAAACCTGAATTCTAATTCAATCTTTTTGACTCAGCAGGTATGTCCTTGGGCAAGAACATGATCTCATCAGCCCCAGCTTTAGAGTTATAGAACATAAAGTTCAGCAAAGCTGCACTAGCTACCACTTCCCACTCCATGCCTCTCTAAGCAGAAATCAATGCCACCTTTTCCTAGCTGTGCTGCTTGGTGGGTAATACCACAGGCTCTGGGTCCAGGCAGATGACCCAAACCCTAGCAATATGACCTCACTTCTTTGAGTGTCAATTTTCTCATCTAAAAAAATGGGAATTAAGATATGAAGACATTGTTCTGTGGACTAATGAGGTACATAACACATTTAGCACAAAGCCTGTAATAGAACAAATGCTTAAATGAAGGTGATCCACAATCATCCTATAACTATAACTAAACATAATCCCCATGCATGATAATCATTCTGCTACTGAATACATTTCTGCAGACAGCTTGCTATTTCTTCTTCTGTAATTCTAAATACATTTTACCTACATCTCGAAAAGAGTTAGGCTAAATTTATCACTTTGCATAGAATCAGCAAAACCAGTAATAGGATGTACTGTTTTTGGAAAGGATCAGACTTCCTTGCAAAGAAGAGGAAGGATTCCGAACCCCACCTAGAAGAGCTCCTTTGCTGCTGAGAATCCCTTTGCTACACTTCAGTCCATCACTTCACCACGAAAACAGAGCAAGAGAGCATCATGGGCTAAGAGCTCACGTTCAAATCTCAGGATTTCTGTTTGTGTCTGGTTGTAACACTCTTATGGACTACATTGCCTCATTTGCCACCCACCCACCCACCCAATTCATATGTTGAAGCCCAAACCTCCAGTATAATGTAAACGTATTTGGAGATAAGGTCTTTGAGAGGTAATAAAATTAAAATTAGGTCTTTAGTGTAGGCCCAAATCCAATATAACTGGTATCCTTCTAAGAAGAGGAAATTTAGACAAGACATACATACAGAAGAAAGACCATGTGAAGGCAGAAGAAGATGACCACCTAAAAATCAAGGAGAGGGCCTCAGAAGAAATCAACCCTGCCAACCAACTTTTTGATCTTGGAGAGTTGTTCAAGCCACCCAATCTGTGGGATTTTTTTTTTTTTTTTTTTTTTTTTTATGGCAGCCCTAACAAACTAACATAATCCCTAAGGCCTAGAAAAGTCTCTGGCACACAGTCGGTGTTCAATAATTATTTGTTGAATGAAGACAAGAATAAATGGAGCAAGTGGCCGCTGACACCCAGGTATTGATGAAACCAAGTCTCAGATCGCATCCAACCATACAATTAGATGTTTATTGATGGCCAACAGGAAATGGGCACACAAGCAAGTCTCAAAGCTCAATGGACTTCTAGGTCTTGGTCCTTTTTGAGACTCAGAGGACGCTTTGCACAAAAGGTCACTGGGGCAAATACCCCAGCAGCAGAATTTGTCCAACACCCATTAGAGTCAGGCCCAGGGCCATTTAGGAATTCAGAACATAAAAAGAAGCAGCTGCTTCTCATCTCTGTTGCAAAAGAGGCCAATTCAAAGTCACATCACTGGGTCTTGTCCAACTAGAAGCCTCTCAACCCATTTGGAAGAATCAAGAATCCATGGACATCCGTGGAAAGGCAACATGAGAAAAATCAACTTTGATAACCCTTAAGCACCACAACTCAATTGGTATATTGTCATCTTTCCCAAAACTCTCCATTCCTTGTCAACGTCCTTCCTTTTCATAGATACGGATACTGGGCTCACGTGGTGAAGCAATCAGCCTGGGCTCTAAATCAGTTCATAGCTGTGTCAGTTAAGCTGCTTTCCAAGGCAAGTCACATCAGTAATGATTCAAACAGCTGTAAATGATTAGGAAAATCACTGCTCACACAAAACTGCACGTTCAGAAGTGGTATATACAATAATTTCAGGTTGTTCTATCTGGAAGCCCCGAAGTGTGCTCGAGGACTCAGATTCCTTCGGCCAGACATCCTGGGTTTTAGCATCACCCTAAAGACTACTGCTTTCAGACTTATGGGATGGTGGCTCCTTATTTCACTTTTACAAGTCAAAGACAATCACTTTAGGAAGGTGTCCCTGAAGGGTGAGAAAGAACATTCTTACCATCTCTCAGCAGACACTCTTCATTTCTCAGTGGCCTCATTTGGGTTCACTTGCCTGTTCAAGAACCCATCTTTAGCAAAGGGGGTTGGGGGATGGGATTATCTTCAGCCAATCAGGAATACTCCTGAACCACAACAATGCTGCTCTCGTAAGGAGGAAAGGGAAGACTATGCAAGATATGCTCTCAACCACATCCACATCAGTGGCCCAGTGGAACATGGACCAGGTCTCATAACCAATGCCCACACTCTTTCCTATCTACTGTGCTATTTATTATCTGAAGAAACTTGAAACTTACCAGACAAGTAAAGGAGAAAATGGTAGGTCACACCATTAAACAATTGTTTTCCTTACACAAAGCCTTCACAGTATCTTTAAATAGAGGTTCCACTAAGCATTAAAAGAGGCTGCAATTTAAATTTCCTAGAACTTTCAAGAATAAGTTATTCACATCAAGCGAGGTCTTTCTGTATAAGACCCATCTCCTCCCTTGTCCTACCTTTCTGTACATTAAGTGTAATTGGGCCTACTCCAGGAATGCTAGGAGCCACTATGTTATTACATAGAGTATTTTTCTCATTAAAGTAGATACATTACCCTTCGTGAAAGCTAGAAAGTTATCCACAAGCACTCTGAAGAGGAGACCAAGTTGATCGCCAGCCCTGTGCTTTCAGCTGCAGAGCATCTCCGGGGATGGTGGGGGCGTGCTCGGGAAGTTCTAGCTCCTTCCCACAGATGCCTTGGCACTGGAGGCTGATTTCTTCCAGCCCAGCCCTTCAGGCAATTGCTCCTCATCCTTTGGCTCAGGGAATCATTATCTTCTTTAGGTTTTGTATCAGGAGAGCAATTGAGCTAAATGAAGAAATGAGAACCATATTCAGGCATCATTGAATTTTGCGTCACAGCCCAAAAGGGCCCACTGAGAGAATTCCATACTCACAGCATTGGAGCACCTACTATATCAGACTAGACTAGCAAGTGTGGGTTTCCATAGGGCAGGGAAATATGTCCAGGAAGGCGAAGGATAAAGCACTCCTACATCATCACCAAAAAAAGATAAAGGTGTCAGGAACAATCCTAAATTCAATCAAGAACCTAAATCCCAACTCCACCCTCTAAACAGCTTCTCCCCCTCCAATCTTTCATTCTGTTAATCCCTTCACCATCTGTCAGTCACTCAAGCTGGATGCCTCACAGTCAGAATGAGGGAGGCCTTCCTCCCCACCCTCCACACCTAATCAGCTGTCAGGACCTGTCACTTCTCTCAGCTCCTCTTCTCCCTGCCTCTTCCTCTTCATTCTGTTTGCTGTCACCCTAATGCAGACCCTTCTTAACTCTTGATTGGATTATTAAAATGGCCTTCTACCCGGTCTGTCTGCCTCTGTCTATCTGCTGTCCAAACCACTCTAATGATTGCTGGATTGATTTTCATAAAGGACAGCCCCAATTCTGTCATGTCCCTTCTAGAAAAACTTCGGCGAGCCTTCTTTTCCTTCCAAAAGCAAAACAAAAAAATACCCAATCCCTGTCCTAGCCTTCATTCATGCAAGGTTTCTCAGAATTCCCCAAGCGCACCTCACATTTCTCTTTCTGGCTCTGACTCAACAATCAACCTGGACCTGGAATTCCTTAAATCCCCATTGAGACATTGTGATCTCAAGGTAGCAGGACTTCTTCGTGGCAACTGGCTTCTCTCAGAGTGAGCATGCCAACAGAGAGCATGCCATCAGGCCCGGGGGAAGCCGCAAAGCTGGTTTGGACTTAGACTCAGAAGTCCCAGAGGGTCACTGCCTGGCATATGATTGATCAAGCAAATTCAAGGAGAAGAGAATGATAGAATTGGTACAGTAGATGATCTCATTGCAGTGGATGCTCTCGAGGCTAGATTTCAGACTTTCAAAGTTTTGTCTCTTTCTGTTTGCCTCCAGTCTCAAAATCTAACTCTCCAGGGGTCCCAATTTAGAATCTGGGGTATGTAACAGAGCCCCTCTTCCTTCATGGGTCCTGGATTATAACCAGTGTCCTCCCAATACTGGGACACTGCCGAAAGTTCTCTTTGTCTTTATCCTACAACTTTTACTTGATTTACTGACCATTTTATTTTCCCTCCTCTCCAAAATCTTGATGTCCTGGCTGACTTCATGGTCTTAAACCTAATATCTGTCTCTTCGACACCCTGAGATTTCCAAGAGCTCTGCTGAATCTCTGCCTCTTGTGACATTTCTCTGCCCGATTTCTCAGCGCCTCACCTTGTAAAGCTCATGAACAGGCAAATGCTCCATTGGGAAAAGTGGGAAACAGAATATTGTGCTTACCTCATTAAATTCCCCTTTCCTCTTGTTCTAAGCTCCTCAAGTCCTGCCTGCCTTGAAAGTGGTCCCATTTCTTCAGATTTTTTTTTTTTGTGTGCTTTTCTAGTTGTTCCTGATGGTAGGTTGGTCCCATGCCCAGCTTCACCACCACAGGGAGAGGTGGAAGTCAATCGCCTTTGATCTGAGTGATGTGCCCTGGTTCACCTCTCATACCACTGTACCCTATTTTCCTGGTTATCCTATTCTCTCACATGGTGACATACTTTAATCATGTGGACTCTTCTTGGCCTTTTACCCACTCTCTGGTTTTGATATGGACCATGACTCCCCTGGTGCATTAGAACCATAATGCCCCTTGTCCCTGAGGTAGACACTGTCTATGCTTCTTCTGACCTCCCTGGACAAACACCCTGCAGAAAGCATCCAGTCCCAAGCCTTAAGTTCAAGCTAGAGCACCCCTGTGGAGCAGGACCAGGGTGTAAGCCACCTTCAATGTCCTTCACACCCCACCCATGGCAGCAGCCCACAGTGAAACATGTCCCAGACCTACCTACTCTGTTCTCACAGTCTGATTCTTAATTCATTGCATGGTTTTAAGGTTGCTGCTTTGCATACCAAATACCAGAATAGAAAAACAATTTAATCTCTTTAATAATAAGAAACTTTAAAAAATACTATCCATACTCACCTCTTCCTTTCTCCAGAGTACAATAATTTTTCTTCCATCTTACTAAATATATCAACCACAATGAACCACCACTTGTGTGGTAGTAAGAAGAGGAAAGTAAATGTCAAAAAAAAAAGAGGCAAAAGGGCCTCAGCTTCTTGCTTCACCTGTTAGGGCTCTTTCCTGAGCACTAGATGTGCCGAGACTGATGTCGGATGTGGCCTCAGAACTCTTATGCATTACCAGAAAGCATCAGGGCCTCAGATAGAAAAGCCTTTCCTTAGTGATACCTCTTGCATCCAGGTTCAGTTAACGTGTGTGTGTGTGTGTGTGTGTGTGTGTGTGTGTACTAGCAGTTTAGAAAGTGAGAAAGAACTTTCTGATAACTTTTTATTAATTTTTATAGTTTCAGAGCTTTTTCTAAAGAGGATGAAACAAGATAGTCAACAGTTTTTTTTAAAGATTTAATTTATTTATTTTTAGAGAGAAGAGAAGGGAGGGAGAGAGAGGGATAGAAACATCAATGTGCAAAAGATACATTAATCAGATGCCTCTTGCACACCCCCAACTGGGGACCTCACCTGCAACTCAGACATGTGCCCTGACTAGGAATCGAACCAGCAACCTTTCTGTTTGCAGGCTGGCACTCAATCCACTAAGCCACACCAGCCAGGGCAACAAATAGTTCTTGAAGGAATAAATGTGAATAACTGAATGACTAGTGAAGCCATGCATTCCTTATTTAATAGAAACAAACCACAAACAAACAAACAAAACAAGACAAAAAATCAGCTTGTCTAAAACCAGCACGAAAAGGAGAGCTGCCAAGTGGGAACTATGGGAGAGCAGAGAGTACCCATTTGGACCTTGTGCCCTCCTTATGGCTTCTGCCTTGACTCCCCATAGCGGAGCAGAAACTAGGGCCAGCATGTTTCAATATTGTTTTACTAAAGTTGGGGGACAACAGAAAAAATGGAAGGATCATGAAATTAGATGTTCTGATTGGCAAGCAAAGTGTTATCTCTGGGCTCAGAGGTTCAATTCCACGAACACATGATGCTGAGGAAAAAGTGCTTCCAACACCTACTTTCTCTCCCTGCTGCAGTGGCGTGCGCATGTTTAGCTGTCCCGGCCTAAACAAGGCTTTCTAAGCCTTCCAAGTTCTTCCAGGTTGTTCAGTCAACCAACACTCACTGAGTGCTAACTCTGGGTTGGCACAATCTGGTCGCTGGCACAAAGTGACTAAGGTACTCTGACTGCCCTCACCGTTCTCCCCATCTTGTGCCAGACAGGCACCTAAACAGAGAACTCCAGTGTAATGTGATATGTTCTGTGAAAGAAATATGCACAGAAATGGGATACAACAGGTAAAGGGAAACTCTTACTTACTGGGAAAGAGACTGGGAAGAATGGATCGGAATTGTGGAGAAGTTCAGTTTTGAAGAATCCATGAGCAATTACTTGCTGGAGGTTAGGGGAGGAAAGAGAACAGGGTACAGGCAATAGGAACAGCACGAATAACTGTGAGGCTGAAAACAGCAAGATATGGGCAGGTAACAATACACAGGTCAAATTTACTCAAAGAATAATACTTTTTTTTAAATAAGAGGAAACTTGAAAGGGCACAAGAGGCTTGAGTTGAGATCATGGATGGAGGAGGTTACACTCAACCATCCAGACAACGGAGAGTTGTTCAGTGCTTATAAGAAGCAGACTAGGTATCAGAGATGCCTGGTCATCTTTAAAAATATTTAGCTAAATTGAATCAAGCTCTGAATGTGGATTTAAAAACCTATATAATTTTTAAAACTCCTTTAGTGATGCTGGTAGGAAGTTCAATGGTCAGGACCCTCACTCTTGCCTACCCAGGACTGACCCACATGGCTTGGTTTAGTTACACTATAAATGACCACCCTTCTTATGTGAGGTCTTGACTTTACACAGGAATGTGGCCTTACTCTTAAAGACTACAATAGGATAATTATAAGTGAATAAGACAATCCAAATTTTGTTCAAGAGCCATGCCCCACCCTGAGTGATGTAGTGGGGTGACTCTCCTAGGTGACCACCAAAGGACACTTAGCTTTTAGGTGGCCATCTTGGGAGTAGACTTGAGCTACTCCCATGAAAATGCCTAAGGTATTCACCTAAATAACATGAGGACAGTTGTTTTAGTAATTACAGATCTGGTGATACACTTGGCTGCATTTAAGTAGCTTGAGCTTTGTTTTTATGGACACTACAAGTTGATGAGTGAGAAGAGAAGGTCCTCAAAATAAAGTCCTTAGACAATGTTATACAAAAAAATAGCTGAAAGAGTTAGTTTCTGCCAATATCTCAAAGAAGCTATAAATAAGGAGTTAGGGAGTGAAAGAAAAGAAACTAGCATGTAATACTTCTGAGATATGTGTGGCTTAGAGAGATTTCTTTCTTCAAATAAGTTGGAAACAGATTGGTCATAGATATGATATTCAGTGAAAAAGCTGCATGTTCTCTTCCTTGCCTAAGGAAGGGGGGTGAAAGGCAATACCCATTTATTGGAAAAACTAGGCCAGATGACAACCATTCATAGATAGTCTAAACCAGAGCCAAGCGAAGGGATTGGGATTCTGAAGAAAAACAAATTAATGAGTCACAGATAATTTTCCACATCTGTCAAAAATACAAAATGTCCATGGGTCCATTGCCTCGGCTTCTCCCATCTGCAGGAGCAGTTTTACCTTCTCATGCCCATGCAGGCAGTTGTTTCTGTCGTGAGATTCTGCAGCATGATTCATATTTTTTTTGGCGAGTCTATGCATGGTTGGACCCTTTGACTCAGAGTGGCCCCCCAGAGCCTTAGGGAAGGGCAGGAACACTGACAGCCTCCTTTCTGTCCTGACTCAGAGGGACTTGGCTTTAGAGGTGGGTTCATTTTCCCAGTGAGAATCCTCAGACCAATGAATTGAACCTCATTTTAGGACCACAAGTAATTCATAATTTTCATTAACAGTGGGCACTCCTACCAGTTTGGATAGCAAAAAGTAACAGGAGGTTTGGTGTGATCTGCCAGGCTGCCTTTAGTGGAAATGTCATATAAATATTCTCACAAAATTAAAACCTAATGTTTAAAAAGACCACCTAATAAGACCCATGACTGTCTTAGTCAATGGTGGGTTCTTTGTGTTGTTACTTGCTATGGCTTTGAGGATTTCGAAAAGCAATTTCCATCCTGATATCAATGGGCCCCTCAGAGCCCATGGCTAGCCTCCAGGGAATCCATGAAAAACCTTTTATAGCAAGGCAAATAATGTGTGCATGCAGCTTCTGTGTACCTCGGGCCAGAGATCATAGCTTTGAATCTCAAAGGAGTCGGAGATGCCTAAAGGACAGTTGCTTTAGCATCCCATAGTAGAATGAAACCTACATGCCTGAGTTCCAAATCTCTCACTAGGGTGCACCCGCTCTCCTTTTAGAAACGGTGTGGCTGTGTTCCTCCTCACAGTGAAGATCCAGTGTGCAGTCCTCCTGTCCTGCGCCCAGTGTTCAGTATCCTGCTGCAGGCCCTTGGTGACCATCGTGTGGAAAAGAATTGGCAGCTGGGTGCAGATCGATATGTAACCAGGCCACCTAGGCATTCGAGTCCCTCATGCCTGCCCACGCGAGGCTGCTGAAGCTTTTCTAGTTCACCGGGTTTCTCCTTGCCCCGATCTCTGATGGGGGAACATTCTGGTGTCGCTGTGACAAAAGTAGCCATGGAACACTCTTCTCAGAATGGATTGTATCTTCCTGAGATGTAGTTCATGTATGTATTTTCTCTGTTTTCACATTTTTAGCTCTCTGCCAGGCTTCAAATGACCGTGACATTGTGGTTTATCGGACTTGTACTCATGGTAAGAATGGGAGTGATGATCTTGTGCAACTTTCTACGTCCTATCCAGAAATCCAAGTCCATTTTTTCCATTTTAAGTCTTCAGAACCAGATCTTTCCTAAAGATTTGGAAAAGAACATGCTTTCTGCTACCTTTGCATACTTTCTCTGACAAGCACAGTGGAATCTGGTGTGGCCCACAATTCCAGGGTTTTGCACTGAAATGTTTATACTGGGAGGAAAGAAAATGGGAATCAAGGGAACTATTACTATTATTACCATTATCACTCCTTACTTTATCTTTTGCTGGGAGTGCCTGCCTTTAGCCAACTGAACCAACCAAATCTGTGTGTTTTGAGGATGCGTCTCACACAGATCCAGGACCTCACATTTCCCTCTGCTACACACTTCTGACAAAGGGTGTTGAGTTCACACCTCTTCATAAGTAATGCCCTTTCCCCTTTTTTTCTGTCAGTTAAATTCCTATTTATTTATTTTAAGATTTTATTTATTTATTTATTTGTAGAGAGAGGAAGGGAGGGAGAAAGAGAGGGAGAGAAACATCAATGTGTGGTTGCCTCTCAGGCCCCCTACTGGGGACGTGGCCTGCAACCCAGGCATGTGTCCTGACTGGGAATCGAACCAGCAACCCTTTGGTTTGCAGGCCAGCACTCAATCCACTGAGCTATACCATCCAGGGCAAATTCCTATTTATTTTTTAAGATGTCACTTAAACGCACATCTTCAATGAAGTCTTGCCCAAGACATGCTAAATGCCTATTCACCAACCAATACTTCTGGCCTTGCTATACTGTTAGTATACTCTTTACTGCATTGTACTATGCACACAATGTTAGAGGAAAGTTGGTATGTTCTTTTAAAACTGCCACCAGACCATCTAGAATAGGACCTCAATGACCTGACAGGACACATAACTCCCCTGGAGTCAGGATGGGGGTGGGGTCCTCGTCATACAAACTGTAGGATAGAAGGAGAGAGAGGTGGGCTCCCAGAAGAGAAAACAGACTGCCATTGGTACAGAAGAAGTACTAGCTGCCAGGGACCATGATATTTAAAATGCTGATCTCACCTATAAGTGGAACCTAACCAACAAAACAAACAAGCAAGCAAAACATAACCAGAGACATTGAAATTAACAACAAACTGAGAGTAACCAGAGGGGAGGTGGGAGGGGATAATGGGGGGAAAGGAGGGAAGGGTTTTCAGGAACATGTATAAAGGACACATGGACAAAACCAAGGGGTGGGGTGGGATCAGGAGTGGGAGGAGGAGATGGCTGGGGTGGGGGGACTGGTGGGAGGGAAATGGAGACAACTACACTTGAACAACAATAAAAAAATGCTTTTTATTAAAGCTTACCTGATATGGATATTTCCAGAAGGGAAGAGAAAATATCTGAGAGGGAAGCTTTATTGTCACTCTGTACTTCAACCTAAACACCAGCTGTAAGGGACATGGTACCTAGAAAAATTTTTTAACACCCAGGAAAGCAAATATAGTAAATTAATCCCTCCAGAAGAAAAGCCAACACTGTTTTGCCACTAAAGATGATGGTTTGTTAAGTTTTGCTCCTTGGACCCCAATTTTTAAAATATTTTAGATGCCAAACTACAATTGCTATGTTTTCTAGCTAGATTTTTATTGGGTAAGCTTACATTTTCCTTCAGTAGGTATTCTAATATACTAAAATATCTTGTGAATACGCAGCAAAGCTTTTAAAAACTTAACATTTGACATGTCTCTGATGCATCCTAAGATAATGGCGAAGGATGTAAACAAAGATTATCTGTAGGAATATTTACCACAGCAAAGATCCTATTAATTAAACATTGATTACAATA